>KN837105.1:269443-284989 GCA_000827215.1 Sphaerobolus stellatus SS14 | reverse complement strand
GCAAACATGAGGATCGACAAGCCTTCATAAGGACTTACTTTGCAAATGTGAGGATCAACGAGCCTCACATTTGATAGACATGCTTCATAAGTGCCTGCCTTGCAGATGTGAGGATCGATGAGCCTCACATTTGATAGATGTGCTTCATAAGTGCCTGCCTTGCAAATGTGAGGATTGATGAGCCTCACATTTGAATAGATGTACTTGATAAGCACTTGCTTTGCAAATGTGAGGATTGACGAGCCTCACATTTGAAAAGATGTGCTTGATAAGTACTTGCTTTGCAAATGTGAGGATTGACAAGCCTCACGTTTGAATAAATGTGTTTGATAAACACTTGCTTTGCGGATGTGAGAATCCATGAGCCTCATGTTTGATAGGCATGCTCAATAAGTACTTGTTTTGTAAATGTGAGGTTTGATGAGCCTCATATTTGAATGGATGCACTTTATAAGCACTTGCTTTGTAAATGTGTGGATCGACGAGCCTCACCTTTGATAGATGTGCTTCATAAGCACTTGCCTTGCAAATGTGAGGTTCAATGAGCCTGACATTTGAATAGATGTACTTGATAAGCACTTGTTTGCAAATGTGAGGATCAACAAGCCTCATGTTTGATAGACATGCTTCATAAGTGCATGCCTTGAAAATGTGAGGATCAGCAAGCATGATCATTTGTCTAGCTGCAATAACAAATGAGGGCTCCACAAACCCTAGCATCTCAATGAAACTACCCGTATGCAAGAATTCCCTTGCTAGAAGCCAGACTACACCTCCAGCGAGTAGAGCCAGTGGACCCCTTGACAAGCAAAACAATTCTGAAGCTGATACAGGTAAGATATATAGTCTGTTCGTGTGTGAATGTGCTCTATGTTTTGGTACACCTGCTTTGGAAAGCTGAGTGAATTTAGAGGTTGGAATGTCTGTTCCTGAACGAGGATACTTATAGCAGAGCTGTCTGAAAGTATAGACCTAAGAATGTTTTGCTTTGACATTCGTCTGAACCATGACCATCTTGGGACTTGAATAGGATCCTCAGTTACAATCATCCAATCCTTTCCCTCAATGGTGGTGTGAAAAGCATTGAGCCAGTATAGATCACCAGTTTTAGTTGGCAGGACAGTGGGCTTTGCCCCAATGTACTTGCTTTTGGGCTATCATCCCAAGACCTGCTGATGTATGACAGTATAGGTTGGTTGATTTGATTTTTATTTGATTTGATTTACTATGCTTTAAAGTGAGAGTTGAATCTCAAAGACATAAAAGTGATAAAGAGACATGAGACACAAAAAGATGACAAAAAGAGAACAAGCAGAACATAGAATCAGGACAGATAGTCTACTCATGTCAGAATATCAAAATATCTACAACTACCAGATGAGTTGAATCATCCATCTCCAAACAAAAAAAATCATAAAACACAATACTACTTTGTTTCCAAACAAATCAAAATACTTTCTCCCAGGAACTCTTTCACATGAGCTACTGTCCATTCCAGTCTATCAAGAAACCCTTTCACTTCTTTCCTAGGCACACCATCTGAGGCACACCATCTGAAACACTACAATCAATGAATACTACAAATATTTTCAAATATTTCTGTAGTTTTTTCTAACCAATCAGTAAAATCAGTAAAATCATATCACTAAATCCTATATAACATAATCCATACCAATCGATCCAGATGTGGGTATTTCTTTTCTGTATTCTGAAGTCCAACAACTATCCCTTTGAATTTTGCAACATGATTCTTCATAACAGCTTCAAAGTACTGTAGAACTTCAAAATACTGTAAAAATAAAATAAAATCCCCTTTAGACAGCTATCAAACTTTTAACCAGACATACATACTAATTCCAAGTCAACTAGTGCACCCTTTTGCAGACCATCAGACACATTCTTAAGAAGGTCTAATACTCCTCCACCAAGTTTATCCAAAAACTGAACAACTTGGTTTGGCTTGTCTGCAACAAAAGGTGGAACTCCCCACTTTGAAAATCTAGATCCAGAACATGGCCTAATAACCATCATCGATGATCCAACTCCATCTCTACCACCATTCTAGCCAAAAATACTTTCTTTAAAACATATCAAATGAATCTGACACACCAACAAAAACCCACCTCATTCACTTTCTTCTTCATATTCTCAACAGCTTCTCTTCCTTGCTTAATTAGTAAAGTTATCTGCACCTTCATAGTTGTCAGCTGAGCTTCTTGCTCATTTGGTCCAAGTTCATCGTGCCCTGCAACCCAATCCAACCTCTCCTCTACAAGCTCAATATAGTTCTCTGTACTATATTTCACAACTGTACTCCATGTCCACCCAAATGATAGCCTTCAAATGGATCTGAAAATTAAAATTTAGTCTTAGAAAACAACTAGATTAAGCATTATTTTTCTCATACCACGCATCAAGAACTTCTTAGCAGCATCAGAAACAGGATATCTCTCTATCACCCCCACTCTCCCTAATGCCTCTATGTTTCAATTTTGAACATATGTATGATTGGCTGCACTTAGGTCACAACTTTGAATCACTTGTCTGCCCCAACTGATGTATGCCCATAGCTCATCTGCAGTAGCAGTACGTAATGTATTATCCCATTTAGGAGCATCTATCATATTATTTGCTTTGTTAGCATAATTCAAAAATATTAATCCAAAAACACCTAGGTAGATCCTCAAGGTTTTTTTAACCCCAACAGGGTCAACCAGGCCTGAAATACCCTTCAGTACTTTCCCACCATACTCCTTCTCTAGCTCTTTTATAGCCTCTGCTTTCTCAGCTAGAGCTGAATCAGCACCTATACCATCCCATCCATATTACCTCAATCATCATTATTCATTCATTCCTTATAAACTCAGTACATACCAGGAGTTCTCTGATGCTTTGCATTAGCATTCAATTCCTCAGGCTCTACTCACAATTAAATCAGAATCAGAGACATCACTTTATTTTATTAAACAGTTCTTACCTGGTGAACAGTTCTCACCTGATCGTTTATTTGAGTGTTGCACAGGAGTCATCCCACCATTCCTATCACCAAACATATCTGTAATATCAAAACTTTGTTATTTTCTCTCACATATTTATTTCTAAATAATATCATACCATCTCTGTTCTCTCCAGCATCATTTTCATTATCAAAAGGTAATGGATCAAGAGGTTCAGACTCAAAATCTTGACCAGAGGAGTGCACTTCATTCCTTCCAGCACCATCATTAGATCCTAAATTTTCAGATGCTGAATGAGTTGGTGAATGTTCTGGTCCCCCACCTGGTGAACCTGGAGCTAGTGATTGTGAGTCTCTTCATTGTCCTCTGAGTGAGTCTGGCGGTAGACCTGCAGGTGAACTGCCTGGACTACTCAATGATGAATCTATCTGTACAGATTCATCCTCAGCCCTGTTGGATTCCTCTTGAGACTGATCTTTCTCCTTTGTCTTCTTCTTTGACTTTTTCTTCTCCTTTCCACGAACAAACACAATGTTATGTTCCTCTGCTGTAAGCTTCTCTGCATTCCCTTCAATGTATGAAGAGACAGGTTCTGGTATATCTATTGTTACCAGATTAATCTTCCAAATTTACGAATAAAGTTAAAATTCTTGCCTTGAATACTCCCATCTTCCTCTATCTTAATCAGTACCACACCATTAAGATAATGCCTGGTAGCATGTGGTGATCCCCGCACAATAATTGGTTCCCAAAATAATCTATCATTGTTTCCAAACTCTGTTTGAATCACATCCACTGCATTCTTATGAATCACATTCCAATCTAGATTTAAAATAATCAATTTAAGCAATATTTATAAATTGTTATCTACACTTACCACCCTCATCAAGAACTGTATAATAATCAATCCTCTCATAGACTTCATAATAGATTTCTCAATCAGAGGCATTATGTTGCCACAATTGATCTAGACAATCATTTTTGGGTCAAGATGCTTAATTGAAGCAAGGCAATGTGCATAGTCATTAAGACTTTTTGATCACCAGTCTGAAGTCATTGTACCCTTGCAATGTGCAAGAACAACCTCATAACTAAACACCTCTTGAAGACCATAGCAATAAGACAATTTGTGTTGACGATGGTGGCCCAAGTCTACACCTATCTTTTCTTGAACCATAGGTGGAGTCTCCAGATTGAATATTTGGCAATTTAATGCCACAAGCAGAGCATAGTAACAGACAGGAATAGAAAGTATGATCTCCTTTCCATGAGGTTGAATGATTTGAGTCAACTCATCATAGAACATTAGCCATTCTTCTGCCTCTTCACTGTAAATGCCTGGAATCTCTGAATATTTATCTGCATCATTATCACCAAAGTCCCTGTAAGGCTGAATGAACCAAAGCACATATTCAGCATCAGGGAAATCTTTGAGATGGTGTTGAGGATTAGCCTGGCAGCGATACTTGCATTCCACATGAGAGAAATCTCCATGTATGTCATGGATTGTTGCAAGATTCCAAAGATGTCCATCCTGGAATGATGAGAAATCCAATGAATTGAGGAATATAAGAAGCTTATACCGAGTCCAAATACGCAACTTCTCATGTTTAGTGAGAGTGGAGAGCTCCTCCTTTGGTTCCTTGGTAGGTTGAGTAAGTGTTGCTACTGTAGTACAGGTTACCCATGGAGTAGTGATGCTGCGGTCCGGGTCTGTCCAGTTCTCAGAGGGTATTTTTAGAAGCGAGAACTGAACCCGGGTTCAGTTCTCACTGAGCTCTCAGAACTGCAACTGAACCAGAGTGAACTGGTCCGCATTGGTCCAGTATGGTTCTAGAACTGGTTCGAACTGGTTTGAACCTATCCAATATAATTCTTTTTCTAAGTCATATTTCAGCAGTATATG
Organism: Sphaerobolus stellatus SS14; assembly: GCA_000827215.1. Lineage (NCBI taxonomy): Eukaryota > Fungi > Basidiomycota > Agaricomycetes > Geastrales > Sphaerobolaceae > Sphaerobolus > Sphaerobolus stellatus. The sequence goes on along the minus strand of KN837105.1, from coordinate 280,126 downwards.
AATATACCTTTATGATAGTCTTACAGTTTTGTGTAATTTTAAAAATTAAGCCAAACACCAGTTTGAACCAAGAGACCAACAGGCTAGCTCAACTGACTCTTATAGGTTACCAACTGTGCTATTGTACCAATATTAGTGTATGCTCATGTACCCCTTATGGTGTTAGAATATTTCTTATGCCATGTAATGCATGCATGAGCTTATATGATGTTGCTTGATCTTTTTTGTCAACTTCAGACTTAGTCACTTAAAGCTAATAGAACATAGTTCAGCAAACAAGTTACAAGTAACAACTAAGATTTTCTATTATCATAATATTACTACACTATCTCCATACTACAATCCCCTTCTGAAGCACTAATCTGCCTATCCTCAAGATACTGTGACCCCCAAAGTACCAACTTAAACCATTTTTCATAAGCTGTTGCCCAACGCGGCCGTTTCTCACACATAAATGACCACTGCATGTAACGAAGCTTCATATCCATTGCATGGAATAGAATGAAGCATTGTTGAAAGGCCTCGGTGACTTCCAATGCATCATTGTGACCCCGGAAATATGAATTTTCCATGGCATCATATGATAATTCACGGAAGGTTTGAAGCAGAACTTCTGCATGACGGACATCTTCTGCCAAGGTGAGGTAAGCCCATACAAACCTGTAGAGTGGCTTATTGGCAACAATGTGGAAGGTCAAAGGTAGGGAATGAAGGTATTCCTCTAACTCCCCGTCTCCTAATAATAATGCCATGTAGTTGCAGGCCTCATCATAGCATTCAGCCCATCTATCACAGCTGACCACAGAACCCTCACTGTCAGTCTCGAGACTTTCCTCCAGTGGGTCAAATTCTGTTGAGCTCTCTATTGACATGTCAGACTGACCACAGCAGGAGTCACGGCCCACCAAACCTAATGACAGAGGATCCGCCTCATCTTCATTAGTTGTTGAGTCAGAGCTGGGCGATTTTGACCTGTTAAATATTGTTAGGTAAATAATGTTTTATGAGACAATGGTAACAACGTACCTGACACTGTTGTCAGCATTGCTCAGATGTATCTTCCTTGCACTCCCTATACCATCTCCATCCGATCTACCAATATTGAGTGAACATCGATGGTGGATGCTTGAGGGCGCCATGTGTGTGGGGCCAATACGGTCCACTATAGCTCTGCAAAAGATATGAGAATTCACGGTCTGAAGTGTCAATAAACAAAATAAACATTCGTATGAACAAAATCTGCATGAATTTGGGTGGGAGAAGATGGCGGGGGTGAAGATGGTGGGAGTGAAGATGGCAGAAGTGAGAGCGGGGTCACAGCCCAGCTGACATCTTCTGTTAAAAGGGCATTAATGGCCTCCTCATCGGAAGTGGATACAGGTGCGAGAGCGAGGGAGGAATGTCCATAAATAAGAGATTGAGGTATGTTGGCCAGAGAGGTCGCTGGGAGCGATTCACATTCTTTGGCTGGTGAGATACCCTCTGCCTCCCTGACACTACAATATTGAATGAGCTGAAGTGTAGTATTGAATTGAATGAAAATTGTACCTCTGAAAGATCTGCTTGCTTGGTAGAGCCATGGTGCTGCCCTCGCCCTTGATACCAACCTGTTGAGTGTTCAACACAACAGATCTGCGCAAAGCAACTGCTTTACGAGCTTTACATCTATGGTAGATGGTTTAGCTGAGGTGCAGGGAAAAGAAAGCCATGTCTACTTACCGTTGATATGAAGCAGCCTTCACCTGCTTATGACACTGCTTGCGTTCATTGTTATCCTTGCAAGGTGAGCCACCCATCTTTGAATTTTCATATGATGTGTAAGGTATGTTCAGCAGATGGGGTACGTTGCATAAAGACAGTATATGGACTGAGCTATAGTTAAAGATAGAACAAGAAGAAGGCCATGAGATGGCGAAAGCTCAAGGTGCGTGTGTGCATGATCTTACATAATCTAATCCTGATAAGCCAATCGATGATTCCAAGAGTATCACCGGACTATAAGTTTGTCTGTGTTCGCAAGTGTTCCGTCTGTGTCCAGAGGATGAAGATGTTGCATTGTAAGATCGTGGTTGGCGGTGTGGCACAACTTGGTTTATTCTTTGCTTGGCCTTACAGATGGACGGATAGATTAATGAATGACGAACACTTTACACACTAGCTACGTTCGCCGTCTCACAAGCCCCAGCAGTCGTTGCGTCATCTATGGTCTCTCCCGAACCTCTCCAACTGCTGCTGTCAGCCCTTTCAAACGTGCTATGGCTCCGAAGAAGAGACCTTTGTCTTATATCATTCAAGCAAGGAGAGAATATCATTGGCCGGAGAATGAAGATGTTGCGTTGTGCAGTCGTGATTGGCAGTGTGGCGTGACTTTGGTTTATTCTTTGCTTGGCTTTATGGACGGAGAGAGATTAACGAACAACGAACACTTTACAACTTGAAGTTTTGATTCTTATCTCTTTAGTATCATCTTACAAGAACGACACTCTTCTTTCATCTACAACATCGACACCATCCCTCACTATCAACTATCCTGCTTATCAACTTGCTACTACTATCATGATCCCATCATCTCAAACACTGCTTGTCATCTAATCTCTCCACAACATCTTGCTTCAATGTATCCCAGCATACTCTATCTTCTTACTTATATTTTCCCACCACCACCACCACCATCATCATCATCATCATCTCCCTCATCACAACAATTGCTTACCAAATTTGTTTCTCTAGATGTTTGTAATATTGGACGTGTAGAATTATATTGTGTGTTTCTCGTTTTCCTTGTAGGCTTGATCATGATTGAATGAATTGCTACATATTTATCAAATTTTCCCTGAATGTTTACTGTCACATACTTATCTGTGCCATTACCATGGTATAATGAGTCCTGATGACAAGCTCTGCTCAGGCTTTTGTAGCCATGTCACGTTATACAAGAAATATTTCTTGGGCTTGATTCTAGACTCGAAAAAATATAAAGGCTAGCTATATATAAATTGGGATGACCTACAAACAACAGATGCGGACAAACCTATAGATCATGGCCAACAGCAGATCCTGCGAGACAGCTTGAGGTTCGTTTTTTGGCTTGAAAGTAGTATTATTATATTTACATGAATACAATACAGGTCATTACAGAATGTTACAAGTTAGTATGACATTAAAATGCTTGAGTCGAACTTTTCTCGAGCAATTGTCCTGTATGTGATAGGACAATCAGAACGATTTTAGGATGATTTTTTAGATGATTTGGACTTTGTCCTGATCTCTCAGACCATCTTGGGATCATTTAGCGGATCTGGGATGATTTTGGGATGATTCGATATTATTCAGATGATTTAAGACATCCCATATGGTGCTTTCATATGGTATACCAAACTCAGTATGATCAAGGATGTCTGACCACATTATCATCATCCTTTTGTTGAGCTTAGAATTCTGAATCACATTTCATCTAGTGCTGGATACTCTCAAATGGTTATTTTGTTCTGTTTAAAATTGTTTATATTTCTAATTACAGTACTATTGGTGGACAAGGACTTGCCGCTGGGGAAATCCTGTCCACCTCCCCTGTAGCACCTGCGGGAGATGACCCTGTGTCAAAGTTTGTACATAGGAGTTTGGTTATAGTTTATACTAGTGTATTTATTAATTGCTCGAGATGGGATAAGCAATGGTGTTTCTGCCAGACAGCCCCGAAGTTGGCCGCAGGAGGCAATCTTGTTCTCCAGGCACAATAGCATGCTGAAATTTTCCATGCTCACAGTTGCTGCTACAGGTATGGGATTAAAACTGATATGTTACCCATAACTCCCAATTAAAGTCATTACTCGAATGCCGGTCACTCACCTCTCCCCCGGCAGGCTATAGATCGTGTGACATTCCGTGACTGGCATCACCTGCCAGAACCAAGCAACATCCTGTCCACCATGCACTGAGCAAGAACTGCAAATGGGATGTCTTAAGTTTGTTCATTGATCCTAACGAAATGCTTTCAAAAGGGTTTGTTTCAATTTTTGGAGCAAATTATACAGTATATAGAACTACGGCACAAAAACACTGACTTTCCGCAAGATCTTGTCCACCCATAGTATTATACCAAGCTTTCTGATTATGAGCTTTTGATCGTGCCATTGCCACCTACCCCGCCAAACCCATGTTGCTCAATTAGGTTCCTGTTTGAAACTGAACTGGAAAAATACCAAGAGACAAAAAGTATTTAACCAAGTCTTTCGTTGCCTGGCAAAGCTATATTTCTAATTACAGTATTATACCAAGCTTTCTGATTATGAGCTTTCAATCGTGCCAATGCCACCTACCCAGCCAAACCCATGTGGTTCGGTTAGGTTCCTGTTTCAAACTGAACCGGAAAAAATACCAAGAGACAAAAAGTATTTACCAAGTCTTTCGTTGCCTGGCAAAGCTATATTTCTAATTACAGTATTATACCAAGCTTTCTGATTATGAGCTTTCAATCGTGGCAATGCCACCTAACCCAGCCAAACCCATGTGGTTCGGTTAGGTTCCTGTTTCAAGCTGAACCGGAAAAAAATACCAAAAGACAAAAAGTATTTACCAAGTCTTTTGTTGCTTGGCAAAGCTATTTTTGGGGGGTTCTGGTGGCTGAGGCGGCAAGCGAAGGGTCCTAGATGCCTGTATGTGAGTTCCTCCCACACCGCACCGCACCTCCCATGTCTTACGCAGCTTTCGCAATCCATGCCCTATCTACATCTAGCCTCTGTTTTCACGAGGATGCTGATTAGCTATCCAATCCACTGCCTTCGATAAGCATCAGAGCTGCTCTGTAGTCCTGGGGAGAGCATGATTGTTCTCAGCATGCATGTTCACTGGTTGGCACTGAGACTAGCAATCTGATGAGTTCTCAGCATTCATCATATAAAAGCTTGAACTTAGCGAAAGAAATTGCCCCAACCCTACTAGTTCTTCACTCATTGCATCAATCCCATGTCTACACCTTCGACACCTGACCATGGCTGCGCAGTAGGTTCAGACAGTTTGCTACTGTTTGCAGACAAGATCCAATTTTTTCATTCTCCTTCAGCTGAACTACCTATTTCAGTAAGTATCATATCATTGTGTGCCATAATCTGTACTTATCAGTTTTCTACAGTCCCACAAACCCTCCAGCCAACCTGTTTCTCTGTCACCGACTACAGCTTCTGTTCAAGACCCCATGAATATTGACAACATCAACCATGAAGCCCTGTTCGATGGAGATCCATTTCTCGAAGAAGCAGAGGAAGAGAGTGAGGGAGATGGTCCCAGTGCTAAGAGGAGGCATATGACACGTGCTGTAAGTGAGTGCATGAAAGTAAGTAGCCAGTGTTGAATATATAATATTGTTTATTATCTCACCCATTGGATTTATAGAATGGTGACCAGCACAATACTTGACGAGGTGGCAAACGTGCCAACGCTCCGTGCCCCATATGCAGAATGAAGCAGGCAACTGGTTCAAAGTCCAAGTTGACAAAGAGCTCCCAGCAAGTGAAATCTGCGAAGTCGAAAGTGGGATCTGACGATGACAACGGCGAAGCTGAGGTGGGCAGAGATGAAGTGGATGAGGTGCCGGAAATGACCCATGAACAACTCCAAAAAATGGCCGAGATGGACTTTATGGTGAGTTATAGCTTTTCAGTCAGTGTTTAATCTATCTAACTTTATTACTTCCCAGAATATGTCATCCAAAAGTGGCCATAAGGCAGCAGAGGACATCCCTCTGATGTTCCAGCCAGCGCAAGGCAAGAACAAGCAGAAGGTCATAGTGGACGACAATATATGTAAGATCTGCCAGTATGTTTCTTTTTTTACTAGCATCGAAAATTGTATCTCATAACATCTTAGTGCATTCTTCACAGGAAATAACACCACCATGTGGATGCACATCCGCCAGTTCGCTGAGACACATTATGAGGAGTATGTTAGCCACCGCAAGTGGGCTAACGTTGAGCCTCATGAGCATTGCAAGCCTCCACCAAAGAAGGGAGAGGAGTCTAAGTATGTCTTTCCTCCCTTTTTACACTCCTTTATTAATTCTTATCCTCAGGACCCTTGATGCATTTGGATTCAAGTCAGAACATCGCCCTCCAGTTTTCAGTAAGGAGGGTCTTATGAATCATATTATTGAATTAGTTGTTTCAGATGATCAGGTACACTCAATTCTTTTAGGTCTCGATGCTTATTGACTAATTCAATGTTTCACTATCACTGCTAGGCTTTCCAACTCGTTGAACACAGTCAATTCCACATGCTCATCAAATACCTTCGCCTCAGCTTGACTGAGAATGATATCCTTCATAGGACTAAGCTCCAGGAGGTTATCATCAAGAAAGCCCAGGCAGCGGTAAAAAAACTCAAGGAAAAATTTGCCATTTGTCTTTTTGTTTATCTTAATGTGTCTACATGAGGTCTGACCTGCGCAAAGGATATTCCTGGTCAGATATCTTTGATCTTTGATGGTTGGACAAGTGAGCCAGGTGATGGCTATTTGGGAGTTACAGCTCACTACATCTACTCACCACCTGAGGAACCTACGAAATGGACACTCGAAGCGAATACCATTGGATTTACCCCAATTGTGGGCAATCATACAGGTCGTAACACTGCGAGAATCATCACTCGAGTAGTGGATCGGTATAACATGTGTGATAAGGTAAGTAATAACAATGTACATATATTTCTTTAAGAATTACTGACATAACTACATTACAGCTTGGATGGTTTACATCGGATAATGCCACTACAAATGATACCACCATGCGCTCCATGGAAGAGGATGGCATGGCTTGTGAGAACAATTGGGAATGGGATCCTCAGGAGCGATGTTGTCGGTAAGCTAACATTCTTTAACCAGTCATGTTCTTTCTCTTACAATATTGTAGATGCACGGCCCACATTATCAGTTGGCAGCTCGCACATTTATTGAAGGAGTTGCGCCGACACCTGCATGATTCCTTAAGCAAAAATTAGCCAGTATGAAGCGCGAACATGGAGCATTTGATGATCCAGATGAGGATGAAGATGAAGACAACAATGATAAAACTGACGATGAGATACTTGAAGATATTCTCAATGTTGCTGGAGAGCTAATTGCACAGGAGTTTGATCCTAGTGATGTCCTGGGAAAAGCCCTTGCTTTGGTTACTCAGGTACGTTATCACATATCATCATTAATCCTATACATTCTCAAATAGCCATTGTTATAGATCAGATTATCACCCTGGGCTAAAGCCTTTCTCGGAGAGTGTTGTACCAAAAAAGGCTTGAAGATCCTACACCTCTTGAAGTGGATTCGGACACGCTGGGGGTCAATGTATGATCTTCTCGATTGCCTCCTCAGCTTACAGCAGGTAAGTATTTTATAGCTTGCTACCATAATATGTCTTATATTCTTCCAGGCTGTGATGTTGTTTATTGAGCATGCTGATAAGAGTCCCAAAGTCCCCAAATTGTCTAATGGCCGCACATACAAAATGTTTGAATTCACTGACTCCGAATGGAAATTCCTTGAAGATATGAAGCTCGTATTGAAGGTATGCCACATTATTAATGTTATGTTAAATTTATCTTATCTTACATGTTGGCATTAGGAATGTAGGTTTGCTCAGAATGACTTCTCAAGCCAGACCCACCCCACACTGTGGAAGACATTGCCAATTCTGGAGTTCTTGCAAACTCGTTGGGAAGAAATGGCAAAGCAAGATCAATTCAAACATGTCACAAAAGGCATTGAGAAGGCACTCAAAAACTTACAGAAATACTACAAGTTGTCAGACAAGACAACGGCAAATGTAATTTGTCTTGGTATATTCATTTTTGTTGTTCCATTGTTTACATGCACTAACTGAAATGAACAGTGTTGAATCCCAACATCAAGCTGTTGTATATTGCCTGCAACTGGGATCAGAATTAGGTGGATCAGTGTCAAGACATTATCGTGAAAGTAGTAAGTATTTTTACCCAGAGACAGTCACATGTTCTAATCAATATCAAGTTTGATGGCTATTATCAACCTTCATCAGCTGATGTCAATGATGATCAAGGTCATGGCTCAGAGGGGAAGCCGATATCCTAAGTCAAAGGTACATCATAATTTTGCTATGTCTTTCCTATTTCCTATGTTAATGTGTATCTAGATACATCTGAGGGAGCCAGTTTCTCAGGCTATGGGGCATCGTGGCTGGAACATACTGTGCGGCGTAAACATGCTGCTCAAAAGCAGATTGTTGATCCAAGAGCGGAGTTAACACAATACCTGGATAGTCCTCCAACCAAAAAGGTAAAGGATATTGTCACATGTTTTTTTCCTATTCGTATTATTTAAGTTATGCTAATGGTAATATGATATCCTCTAGCTGAACTCACTCCAGTATCCAACTCTGGCACGCATGGCACAAGATTACTTGGCGATTCAGGGGTCATCAGTTGCTGCCGAGCGCTGCTTCTCCAGCAGTGGCTTGACAGGTACTAATACATGCAACCGACTCTTACCACAGACTTTCAAAGCTCTGCAGCTTCTGAAGAACACATTCCAAGTTGGTGATGTTATTGATGCTCTTGCAGCTGAATTAGAGGAACATCGCATTGTCGAGACTAATGTAATAGATAATGATGTATTTAATGTCTAAGGATAAGGATAAATACAAGACTGTCAGTAGTGGTTCAGTGGTTCGGGTTCAGTCCAGGTTAGAACTGGTTCACTTAAGTTCAGTAATATCAGCATGTTGAGAGAACCAAGAACCAGATATCTACTGAACTGGAGAGAACTGAACCACATTGGTTCGGTTCTAAAGTGTTTGGTTCACCAGTTCACCAGTTCGGTTCCTGTTTGAGAACTGGACTGCAGCATCACTACCATGGAGCTGAAAAAAGACATTGACTATTGGATATCAGACACAGGAAATTACATACTAATCCAGGCATGAGGTACAGGCTCTGAAAGCCATTTCAACCCATGTAATATGATACTACACAGATTTCTCCAGGGAGCATAGGCATCATTTATTGCTTTCTTGGCTTTGTCAGCCTTGGCTGCCTGTGAAGGCTGAAAGAGTTGTATAAGAATACAAGACAGAAGATGTGATAAAAGACAGAAAGACATAGTTAAAGTATAGAATGAATTGTAGAAGGAGAACACATGTAGACAATATGCCAGGGCTCCTCACATCCTGCAGACAAACACAGATCAAAATAGTGGAATGAATGAAAGAGGAAGAGCACATGCAGATGATTGTCCACACTTCCAGCAACAGAGTCCTCCACATGCCAGTGCTCCCCACATCCAGACAAACACAGCTCAAATAGGCACAGATGGGAAAGGAATATGGGATGGAAAGCAAAGGAAAGGAAAGGAGAAACAAAGGAAAACATCGCAAAAGGAAAAAAAGAAAGGGAAAGAAAAAAACAAAGGAAAACATCGCACAATGAAAAAAAGAAAAGGATAGAAAAAACAAAAGAAAACATCGCAAATAAGAATATAATCAACTCACAGGCATTAGCAGGTCTTGAATAAAGAAATAAAGATGTGAATAGGGCTGGATAGAGAGAGGGAACAAGAGATGATGGTGGTAAGAAACAAGAAGTGCAAGAAGCATGGCGGAGTTTGAAGCGGAGTTAATATGCCTGACATCGGAGCTTGAAATTGATATTGAGGGTGCACGGACGTAGTGTTGCCTTTAGTTCGGTCTGCTTCGGCTTAAACTGCGAACCGACCCATTTTTAGACGGACCAGATTGAACCATTTTCTGGTTGGTCCCATTAGTTTGGTTTTGTTAATAAACCAGTTCTAAACCGATTTAACCGTTGGACCATCCCCCTCTGGTACCCATATTGTATATAGCCAGGGCATGACAGTTAGGAGCAATATGCTTGAGGACAACGGTCCAGTGGGCTAAATCGGTTTACAACCCAGACGAACCAATAGACATTGGCTTGAGTCCCGAACCGTATTTATTTTAAACCAGACCAGTGGTTTCGGTCCCGTTCGGAACTAAACCCGGACTTCGGGAACACTACACAGACGGTGCGGGCAGTGACGATGAGGGCACATGAGGGGCGTGTGCAGCAAGAAAGAACCCCTAGCGTGTCGCTGTGCACACCACGACATCCTAGGGGGATGTGGGGCTGGCTGATCTTGATGCTGTATGGTAAATTCTCATTCTCCACATCTAGCTGTAAATAATCCAAAATAAACATAGGAAACAATGTAGAATAAAAAAATATACTGACCTGCTCCAATTCATCCGATGGCATGTGAATCATCGCTTGAATGGCTTTCTGGTTGAAGCCTTCACTGACCCTTGCATCGAGCCACTTGTGAACGGCATCAGGGTTTCATGATTCGCGCATGTCACGAAGTGTGGAAGGGTCTATAAAATGAAATAAAGATAAGCGGGTGTTAACAAAGTGAGAGAACAATGAAAATACAAGAGTTGAGCACATCAGGAAAGCTGGCAAATGGCGCTTATTTTTCCATAGCACTACAGATTCTAGGAAACATCTACAGAAAAAATGCCCAGCTAGCCTCGCTAGCCTCTCGCTAAAGCATAAAGTTAACTCAGCTGGTTCGAACAACTCTGAGCGCTATTATACTTAGCGTCGTACCACTACCTTCACTCCTCTGCTGTTGCTTCTACCTGCATCGTTCCTCAGCAATCCATGGTT
>KN837105.1:253752-264607 GCA_000827215.1 Sphaerobolus stellatus SS14 | reverse complement strand
ACCATCGCTAGAATGTATGGGAAATAGGGTCCTGACTCACAATTATTTCAATCCAGTTTGGTTAAATGGGAATGTTCAGGGGATCTGGGTTTTTCTCCTGATCCTCCCTTTAGCAGCACAAGGTTCAAATCCCATACTGGCTGTTATATATTTATTTTATTTTATTTAATGTATGTTCTGTAGTATTGAGCTAAGTATGTCTCAGTCTAGAGTCTAGACATAGGATTTTCTGTAAGGGAAGGTGGGGGAGGTCTGTGAGAAATCAAAGAAATCAAAGAAATAATAACCCCTTGTTTGAGATCAATTTCAAGACCTCCCCCTCTCCCGGTTTCTTGGACACTTATACTCTCAAAATTAGTGTAAATACTTTAGAGTTGATAGCAAAAGTGCAGCGAGGGAGAATAGCTTATTGCCTCCATGCTTCCCCCTCCCTGACAAAGAAAAAAAGAATGGAAAAAAAAAATTGACATGCTGCAAGTCGAACAAAGAGGCTAAAAATTATAACTCACAAATATCCCAACCGTTAGACCACTAGGCTATAGACCCTTGAGATAAGAAATTTGCCTACAGTGTCACATCCATGTCCAATTACATGAACCTTCTGAGGACCCCCTACATAAGAAAAATTAGACTAAACAGATTAATAGACTACTTATTTAATGTTATTAATGATTCCATTTACGTTGTGTGCTGGATTTCTTCAACGGTTAATGGAGGCGACCGGGGAAATATTGGGCAGTTGTGTGATTGGGCTTGGCTTGACAGGCTAAATTTGACTTTCAATCCACGACCTTCCTGGCTATGGTAAACTTTTGCATATATTAGAAGTTGAACCTAAAATGGAAATTTCTCAATGTCAAAAATTGAGGTTAAAATCCTGAAAGTTGATTTAGGGAAAAGCTACATTTAAAATTCAGATTTCAGACCTAGAATATTTTGAGCTAAAATTATAATATTCTACTAAAGAAAAACCAAAAAATAGACCTAACTTTTCCTATATATTTTCCCCCCCAGATTAGGGTACCCTAATTCTGTCCCATTGCCTGTTTAGGGTCAGAAATTGCCAAAATCATTCCCCTTCTGTGCTCATCCTCTCCGCACACCCCCAGAACCCCAGGACCCAGATGGGTCCCACACCTGGCCTGGCCCTGCCTGGCCTTTCATGGCCCATTTAACCCCCCCAGATGGCCTGTTTAGGGTCAGAATGCAGCCAAATTGTCCCTTTTTGTGCTCATCCTCTCTGCACACACCCAGAACCCTGCATCCCAGATTGGTCCCATGCCCAGCCCAGCCGGGCCTCCCATAGCCCCTTTAACCCCATGGTCACCCATTTAGGGTCAGAATGTGCTCAAATTGTTCCTTTTCTGTGCTCATCCTCTCCGCTCACCCCCAGAACCTCAGGTCCCAGATGGGTCCCACACCCTGCCTGGCCTCCCAGAGACCCTTAAACCATCCCCTCCCTTGGTTGCATATTTAGGGTCAGAACATGCCTGAATCATTCCCTTTCTGTCTTCAACCTCTCTGTTTTGTTATCCAAAAATACTCTTACCTAAGTGAGAGCCCCTCCCCTTCCCACAGAGCCCCTCTGCTTCTTGTCACAGTTTATCCCATTATATAAAATCAAGAAGGCAGGCAGTAGGTAATAGAAATAGGCATTGCACCCAGTGCTAATAGCACATGGACATTAGCAAATAGTTTTATCTAAGCAAGAGACCCCACCCCATCAAGCACTGTCCTTACCTGGTCCTTGTACTGTATAAAAGACCCAGAAAATTAACAAAGTAAGAAACAGGGGAAAACAAGGGCAGATCTGTCAGGTTACTGACCCCTGGCTATTGAAAAATACTTGTATCTAAGTGAGAGCTCTTGCCCTTCTCACAAAGTCTCCCTGTGCTCCTCATTACATATTATTCCATTATATAAAATCAAGGAAGGCACATCAGTAAATTGTGCAATTGATCCTGGCTGTTCCAGCCTGATCTGGGACTACTTCATATTAAATTGGGACCACAAGGAGCTGCTGGACAAGGCCGGACCTCTTTACCTGATTTACTGATGCACATGAACACCCAAACCAAGCCCACCCCAAGATTATATACCCAGAGCCCCAAGGATCCAAAATATCTAAGGGAGTGACCCCCCTGTTCAGACTGTGTAGCCATGGAATAATTCAGGTACCCAAATTATTCAAGAAAATAGGTAGGGATAAGCACTGGTGTAGACCCACTGACAATGACGAGACTTGACTCCTTGACTAACTAGATCTTGTGGTAACTTCAATGTATTATAGAGGCATGAAAGGAGAATAAGCATATGTACCTTGGTTCGTGGTCAAGATGTCTGAAATGGGTGGATGCATGCAGCTGAGGGAGTGGGGAGAGGATATCGTGTTGGAACAAAGCTAAGTTGCGACAAGGGACCTGGCGCTCATAATTGTTCAAACCAGCGGAGTTCATTTACAAGTCGGTAGCGAGAACTAGCGAAGGTAGCAAGGCAATATTTAAAACTCACAGCATATGCTGTCGTGATACCTCATGTGAGAGGGTCACGAAGTGCAACCTCCCTCCTCTAGCTTTTTTAAAATTTCTTTTATTTCTTTTTTACCCAGTACATTGGTCAGTATATCTTGACATGGAGTGGCTGTCTTCCCTGTCCTAAGGGCACTCGAGCTGAAGGGTCGGGATCTACTTTGTGCTAACTTGAAGCACCATGCTCCTCTGTTGGCATCCACTCCTGTGGGCTTACTTTTCAGCTCCCCCCTTACCTTAGTCCTTGAGAATCCTCTGAAACAGCAACTTCACATTATTTGTATATCTAACAATTGAAATTTATGCGCTTATGATTATTTTATGGCCAACACGCTTTACTCCAGGAGACAGCTAAGAACGCGGACTTGCTACTGGTGAATGCATAGAACATGCATTTCTCGAGGTACTACAGACATTGAGACAATCAGAAATACTATTTTTGCAGGATATCATTTCAGGAATTCTCATTTACTCCTCTTGAGAGTCAAACAACACCATGTCCTCCCTCACGGCCCACGTCGGCTTCGGAGGGTTGCCCGAGCCAGGAAGCTTCACGCGAATAGCCGACTGCAAGTCCAAGCACTTGTCTGCTGGGTCCACAGCGCTGACAGGATGCTGTTCAAGAAAGGACCTTCGTCACCACCTGTTTGCTAAGGTCAGAACAATTAAGCTCACCGTGACGTACACCGCGGTGCTGATATTTTCTCCATGCTGAAACAGAAACTTAAGAGACCGGTCACCGAAATAAAGCAACAGAGCCTCACCATTTCATAACGACCAGGAAGTCCCATATCAGGCCTTAATCCCTTAAGCAACGAGCCCGGAGGGGTGTTGTAAACAAAGCCGCCAAAGTAAGTCGAGAGGAACTGGTACCGGGGAAGATCGACGAAGGGCTGGTCTGTCATCCCCTCGCCCACGTGCGCTCCAGTGAGAACAGGGTTGCGGCCGGCCTTGTACGGAAGAGTAGGTTTGACGAGGAGCGCCTTGCTTCCGTCGGCGCTATGTCCGAGCCAGAACCACCCAGAGGGGATCGGATCCTTGGGGCGATAGATGGTGATTGGAAGCTGCGAGGTGCCGTCGACTTTTTGAACGCTGACCCATCTACCAGCATTTTGTTAGGATGGATGGAGAGCTAGACATTTTTCCCTGACAAAATGGCACGTACTTTCCGAGGAGCGGCTTGAGCAACTGCTTGACCTCGAGCTTAACCTCGTCCGGAAGCATGTCGACGAGGGGAACGACTTCGGTGACTTCGATAGATCGCCAGAACTCGGATTTGTCGGTAGAAGCAATCCATTCGTCGGTCTTCTGAATCTTCGTGTAGTCTCCGCCCTGGTAACTACAATGAGACGGTAAATCCAGAAGCAGAAGAGTGAGCGTACGTTGACAATATAATTCGTGTTAAGTTTGCGATTTTGAGCCGTGATGATGGTTGAGGAGGTATTTCCATGGCCCGCAGTGACACCACCTCCCCAGCCCTTAACTGCAGCCTCGAGGCCGGCTTTGACATCTTGTTTCACTTCAGTCTCGTTCTCCTACTCTATTAATTAAAAGCGAGCGAAGAATCATAAGGTTAAACACGTACGGTCCTCTTGAACGTCTCCTGGGTATGAGCAGACAGAACCCCGCCGATCTTGACCTTGGTCCTGAAGACGTGGCCGTACTCTTCGAACACGCTATGAAGCGCCTCCCTCTTGTCGGTCAAACTGGATTTCCCGAGGGCGCTCTGGATGGCGTTCGTGAACCCCGAACTGAGTTTGACAACTCCGTCAAGGCCTGACCCAGGAGCGCTAAAGTCGATGCGACCTTGAGGGAAGAGGTAGCGAGAGGACATATACATTGACTTCTGGGTCTCGTCGTTCTTCCAGGTTGAGCTCTCGGAGTACTCGGCCGTGGCAGTCATACTAAAGCATGGGACGTTAGGACAGCCGTATAAAGTTTCAAGGACGACTAGACTTACTAGGGGGCGGATGCCTTGACAGAAACTGAGTTGTAATTGGACTCCATCACCTTCTTAGTGAACTCAGCCTCCACGGTGGTTGTCTCGATACTGGATACATTGTTGACGACGGCACGAAGCGTGTCAGGGCGCACGATGCACTCCCTGGAGCTAGAAATGGGGCCGTCTCGGGTCATTACGATGCCCTTGAGCAAATTGTTGTCGTCAATCTGACGAAGAACATCAGCAATAACAAATGAAACATGATATAAAATACACCTACTAGCTTGTTGCGCCTGACGGGGTCGGCAATGACATCGTTGAGAGTATCTCCGCTTTGATGCTCGCCAGTGGCCACCGCCCTCTTAACACGAACGGAGGGACGGGGCAAGTCCTGAGAGGAACGGTCAGCAGGATACATCAGTTCAGGGGAAAATACGATGCACAGCAGTAATAGAGGTGTCTTGGAAGCGAGCCTTAGCTTCGACGCGGGCCTGCTCGTCAGTGAGGGTAGCTTGCATAGCTGAGATGGTACTGAGAATTGAGTGAAGTTGGGCGGTTGGATGGAGACCCAGAGACGCGACGGGATTAAGTATGAGGCGTCAGGGAAACCCGAAAAGGACTCCATTCCGAGTCGCGATTTGGTAGACGCCGCTCTGATTGAAACCTTCGAACAGCCATTGTCCCCCACTCATGCCGGGACTCATGACCAGCAGGTGCGAGCTAAGGTGTTACATGTGTCCATTGTAAGTCCTTCGAGTTCTAAAGTCAACATCTTACACAAACATCCATTGACGATAGTGAAGAAGCTTCCCCAACTGCTGTAAAGGATGGGCTCAAGCCTCCGGAGGAGGTTCACAACGGTACGTGATTTTACCGTCCCTCCATTGCTAACCTGGACCTATCAAGCTATGCAAATATTAAACTTGGTTGCTTGCTGTGAAGTACAGCTAATAGTACACCTACATTGTTGGAATACCGGGTGAATTAAGCTCTTTTCGCAAAAAAGTATTGATCGATGGATAATGTCTTTTCTCGTAATTGCAGTGATCAATAGATTTACGAAAAAGCTACCTATCGAGTGTGCGGAAAATGCGTGATCAATGGATTTTAAGAAAGCCTATTGATCATTCATTCGTTAGTTTTCAAAAACCCTCGATCAACACTTTTTCTGGAAAGCTAGCGATCGCAAGTTTAATGGGAAAAATACACGATCGTTGCTTTTCTGTGAAAACCGGCGATCGTGCAATTATAGCAAAAGTCATTGATCACTGCTTTTTTTGAGATCACAAAAAAACAATTGATCGAGCGTTCACTCGTTTTTTTTAGAAAAAGGCACTATTGCCCGATCGGTAGGATTTCAAATTTGCATTTATTCATCGATCGAGCAAAACATCTGACATTAATGTACTGCAAAAATCGAAAGTGCCTGGCGAACCCTGTCAGGAAATCAAAGAAGCGCCCAGGCATTATCAGGCCTTGTCAGGCCATAATCGGGCACTGGTTGGGCATTGGTTGGGCACTGGTCAGGCACTGGTCAGATTACATCAGGCCTAGGGGAAGCTTTAAATCCTGGCCAGGCCTGAGAACCCACTTTTGATTTTTGCGACATTGTACTTGAGTCTCAAAGTGGACAACTCAGAAGCTTCTATGGAACAATCCTGCGCACGAGGTGTTGGTCAAGCATTGTCGCTGTTAATTTCTAGGACCTTCCATTTCGGCGCCAATAGAAGACTTCGGACCAGGGAAATCGAGGGTGCAGATGTGGCAAGCACATTCAACCCAGGGACTTTGAAGGTTCGCAAATGACATCAATAAGTTCAGGTCCGACACGGCAGAAACACGAGCTAGAGCGTTGAATTCCGTTCAGCGCATTTCGATATTAGTTACACATGTCCACCATCATCAGCAAAGCTTGCAAAATGTATATAGCACTAGATAGCCTACCTAGTTCGCCTAGAGGAGACGCCCGTGGTAGGCGAGGTAGGCTATTGCGGATTCGCTAAATACGATATATAGCACTATCTATGACTAGATACCTCTATCTACCGCTCATACCGCCCCCTACCGCCGGCGCTAAGACGCGCCCGTGCCAGGTTTCCTGATGATTGGCAGCAGGAATAAAGGTGCAGGCAATTCTGTTACTTGGTACTTAGCTTCTTGCGTCTTCGGATGAGCGACCTTTTACGAGTCATCGCGTAGGGTCGAAACTAAATTCAGTTTAAGAACTGGGTGCTAATTTCTTTCCTTGACAGTTGGAATAGAAGGGATGGACTTACCCTGTACTTGTT
The DNA here is from genome assembly GCA_000827215.1 of Sphaerobolus stellatus SS14. NCBI lineage: Eukaryota > Fungi > Basidiomycota > Agaricomycetes > Geastrales > Sphaerobolaceae > Sphaerobolus > Sphaerobolus stellatus. The sequence continues at coordinate 257,849 of KN837105.1, read as the reverse complement.
GACAACGAATCAGGATCCCCTTTGTCTTGTCGGTGGCGCTTGGTGGTACGCCGATCTGTTGAAAGGGACTTCGAAAAATCTGGGGCATTGCCAGCAGGCCGAATAAGGAGAGATGAACATAGGACCGGTCTACGCCGGCGGAATAGGGGACTGCGGACAAGGGTATAAATAGTGTTCCTCCAGAACTCATCCCAAAAACACTCACCTAAACGCATCAACGACAACCAAGCTCTCGAATAAAATGGCCTACGCTCAATGGGTTATCATCATCATTCACAACGTCGGCGCGAAGCCTCTCAAGTTGAAGAACCTCAAGGCTTCCTGGGGCAAGCTCCACGCTGACGGTAAGCCTCGTCTGCAGCTCCAATACTAACGCCTGCATCCTACTGACCACCGACATCGTCCTCTTCGCCACTACAGGCGACAAAGACAAGGAAGTCCCCGCCAGCAACTACGAGGGCAAGGTCATCGGCCCCGACGAGAAGCTCCAGATCAACGCGTGCGGCCGGTCGGACGCAGCCGAGGGCACCACCGGCGACTTTGACCTCGTCGACCCCAGCAACGGTGACAAGACCATCCGCCATTTCTACTGGGACTGCCCATGGGGCAAAAAGACGAACACCTGGACGGTCAGTGGTTCGAACAGCAAGTGGATGGTAGAGTACCAAGGCCAGAACTTGGACAGCGGCGCGCTCGGTACCATCTCTGTTGATACTATGGCTAAGGGTGCTTAAGTGAGTGTCCTCTGAGGTTCTTTGGAAGGAATTTAATGATAAGCTGTTGAAGAGGACCAAAGAGCTGGTGATATGACACCGAAAGACTTCAGTCGCGAATATAAAACATAAATGAATAAAGTACTTGCCCTTTTGTCTTCCAAGTTACGATTTTCCTGCAATATATTCTTGCTGTATAAGATGAGAACACGATGAGTCCAACCGAAAGAGCTGTCATGATGTATTCCTATCCCTATTCAACTCCGTGTAGGGTACCCTAAACCGCCCCACTCACCGTTTAGACTGACTCTTGTTGCAAATTTCCCTTAGAATAGTTCTGGTAGTATAAGAACCAATTTTTAACTTCAGTTAGCAACGTTTGAATTCTCCTATTTCAACTTTCAGGTATTTCGTTCGGTGCAATAGCTTGCCTTTATTGAAACAGAGTCGCTACAAAGTCAAATATACACTTCAAATTATGCGTTTTGGATTTTTGCGAGAGAGATCCTGCAAAGATGTGCAGGGACTTCGAAAGATCTCCTATTAGAAGTGCACCGTCCATCCTCCGTTTGCATCCTCTGAAGAGACATTATTAGATACCTGCCTCCTGCCTGGTCAAAGATAGTTATCCAACCGCCAAGCAATCCGTCATAATTCCACAACTGGAATGAATGCTGGCAAAATGTCAAACTCAACCACTGGATCTCATTGTTGATTATGATCCGGAACCGAGTCAACTGATGATATAAAAGAGCAATTGAAGCTCTGGCTATATTCATCCGGTCCGTGCGGTCAAGAATCAGGGTGTTTTATCATGTCTGCGATCACATCACTAATCGCTTTTTAACCCATTTTATTGGAGATAGATGACAGATCTCCCTCCCCTTGCTCAAATATTTGGTTATTGCTTCTATGGATGCTTCCATAGGAAATAATCCACAAAAAAGAACACGTCGGTACTCCAAACCTCGAGAGATTATACCTCGATTCCCGTTCCCAGGTTGAGAAAAATTTTTACCAATCGGATAATGTCCGAGGTTCGGCATACTTGGGTAGCACCATTTGAAGGGGTTCTGACGTCCAGCAGTTCAGTATTATTAGCATTTTCATGCCTGGTTAAACTGGAATTTGATGGTGCGGAAAAATTTTGTTTCATAGGCACCGAGTCTGGGACTAGACACAGCTTCCCGAACATGGAGCAAGTGCGCCTCTGCAATCTCCGAAAAGACATTTGCGATTGTGTCTTTCTCTATCTAATAGATGCCCCACCACTCACGAGGCTACAAATTTGGAGGACAGGGTTCTGGAATCAACATACGGGGAGTGCATCGTTCACCTGCGGGAGATGACTTCTCGTCTTGTTTTTTCGGCCTCACATCTTTAAGGCTCGAAATGGGATTTACCATTTGCCGTTCTGCTCTGGAAACATTAAAATGGCATGCCCCAAGTTAGAAAACCTTATCCTCTTTGGCTGCCAGCTAACGAGTTTTACGAACGCTATGGAGGCAATCGTTTTTTAGCCTCGACCCCACGGTGTATCACAATAGAGGTCTGTGACTTCTCTGCACAAACGATCAGTACACTACTATTCAATTTATTGGATAGAAGACTTTGCAACCTGCAATTAATGGAAGTTTATCTTCGTCTTAGCACAGACCAGGCAGGTGTAAGTGTCGACCGTCTCTGCACGGAGCACGAGATTGCTAACACGGGTAGGAATAGAATAGAGATAGGTTTTTAAAGATTTAAGGCGAGTGAGAGAAAGAGATGGTCGAAAGACTCGAAATCACACTGAATAAAGGGGAAAGCAAGTCAATAATATCTGAGAACGAACATACATGGATTTTATAAAGTTTGAAAAGACCAAATTAAGGAATAAGCGGAAAAGCCGGAGCACAAAGTCTACAAAGGAATCAAATGACGGAAGAAATGTGTCAGAAAACATACAACATGAGTCAAGAGAGGCTTGGAGATTGGTAATTTTGTGAGATTTAATTGAAGAATAAGGAAATTGAAACATAAAGGAATCAAGAGGGAGGAACATCGGAGAGGCATACAAAGGAGAAGGGAAGTCGACGCTGACATGCGTGTGTGAAGAAAGCGGAAGCAAAACAAAAAAGGTATATCTTATCTGTCTAATATTAGAATCGCAGTGCAGGGAGCTCGTCTCCCTTACACAGGGTACCAGATAGCCGACATAATGAAATCGCCCGAATTCCAAGACATATTTACGCTGCATAATTAAACTCTTTGATCGGAAATAAGAAAGCGTGATTACTTGCAAATGGAAAAATGGAATATCTGCCCAATCCATGCCCAGCTAACAAAGTTCATAAGTAGTACTATCCTAGGTATTCCAAAAAAAATCCAAAAACTCATAAATGTAATAGCGTTCATTTACTTCCGCTAACCACTTAATCCTTGAGACTTCCTTAGCTTCCCTCCTAATTATCTCGCCATCACTCAGCACCAGCAGAGCTAAGGAAACACCTTTGTCTTTATTCGTATGGAGGTGACATAACCTATCGAACAGCGTTAGAGGTCTTCTCCTCCATTTGGGTATTTAGGAGCATAGTTACCTTATGATCTCTGGGGATATCGTAGGGAGAATGGTTCTCATCATTGAGAGGATACATCAGAGTCCATTGGGTATCAAGGTCTTCCACCCATGGTGGAAGATACCTGCTGTATTCTGGATCCGGAGAGAATTTCAGGATCGCGACTGGGTTGATGGAGAAGATAGGCCCGGTACCTTGAGTTTGAGTTTCACCAGTATTTTGACCAGGATCGGTAACTCTTACTCGCGTGGAATTCTGACTGTGCACGGGAGTGCTATGCTCGCTGAAGATCACTTCATTAGAAGCCCTTTGCTTAATTACAATAAGACGTGATTCCCTGGAATATCGGCAGACCATTATGATTGAAAACCTGCCAAAATGATGTTAAAGTAATGCGGAGCCTGAAGCATATTGGGAAGAGAATAACTCACGCATCTGGAATTGAGACATCAACACCGGACACGTTGAGCTTCGACTGCTGTCAGTCTGCATCAGGAAAGTTGACACGGGCGGCATAGCCCTATATAGCCTATATAGCGGCCGTACCGTGTTTAGCGTGTTTAGCATGTCCGCCACTAGAAAAGCAGCCATAGCAGGCCTAGTGATGACTTGCCGACATAACCAACATTGGTGAGACCGACTAGCTGAGTGCTATATAGCTCGAATAGCCTGCCTAGCACTATACCATATATATATACATTTATTTCCTGAATAAGAGATTTATTAAGATATATACTAAAACATGATAATATATTATATTACCGACATAGCTACATACACTGACACTAATATAACAAGAATATAAAAAGTAATTATTAGCGCTATG
>KN837105.1:234962-253332 GCA_000827215.1 Sphaerobolus stellatus SS14 | reverse complement strand
AACCCTGTCAGAGTGATGCAGAGAAGCCATAGAATTGCAGCACATTCTACAGTTTGGGATGAGGATGACAGCAAAGTGAATGTAGTGGATGGTAGTGGTGGTTCCACTTAGAAAGACGAAGGCAGTTGGAACTGCACGTGACTTGTTGAAGCCTTCGCTTCGCAGCTTTGCGTGAGATTCTGAGGGAAGACGAAAGTCAGGGAGAGTCAAGCGATCTTTAGCAATTCATATCAGTCCTAGACTAGATAGTACTAGATAGCAAATCGATGAGCTAGGAAGGCATTTAGCCGCCCGTGTCAACTTTCCTGATGTGTAGTGCAATCAGATAATAAATCTCCTTACTCCTGCGAGCTTAAAGAAGTATTAGTACCTTGCGATAGCACTCTCGAGGCCCCATGCTACGAAAACTCTAAGAGGACAGGAATAGGTATAATCAATTACTAACAAGGTGTACAAGCCTCTTACGCAGATTGAACCAACGAATAATACCGGGCTGGGTTGAAGGATTTAATCATTTAATGCAGAAAATAATTTGATTACTGGGACTCCCGCGGAAAGGAAACGCTTCCTTGTTACTAAATACGTCCACACGGCCAAAAATAGAAGAAAGGCATCAAATAAAGGAGATGCTACAGCGTCCAAAATCCCTGTCATTGGTTTGGTAAGTCAGAGTCGTTAAATTTGTCACACTAACTTCTGTTCTTTTGTCAGTTAGCGTTTTCTCAATGAAGTTGACAATCACTCACAGAATATGATTCGGCGGCGCTGAAGTGAGGCTGCACGGGGAAAAAGCGATGGATGCCTGACGAAATCGTCAACTTTATGATCTAGCAGTCATTGACAAGTATATTATACCAGATTTATTCCTTGAAGGAAACAGAACAAGATTATTGCTAGAATGCGAACTATTCTCCGTACAACGTAGCTCAGATTGAAGGCACGGATGAAGAGCAGTCCTATAGACATTTAATTGGCACGAACTAATGTTGAGTATTCCGCTTACCGTTTACACCTGTCTCTGCTGCTGCCTTCAATGCTTGTGTTGTGTAGCTCAACTTATTGCAGACCATAGTATAGAGACGGTTAATCAGTTATACCATATCAGAGTAAGTAGTACATACTGTGCAGAATTTATTTAAGTTCTAGAAGAAAAGTGAGAGAGAGAGTGTGTGTGTGTGTATCAAATTAGAGTACTCAAAGTGTGTAAGGCACTTATGGTGCACTTGTACTACGACCAGGGTATACAGCTAAAGACTGTAGAGACGATTTGATCCGTACCTCATTGGAGAAGTTTCCTACACTATTTACGCTGGCTACAAAAAGAAGAATTAACCCAAATATTCTGGCCATAATGTGTAGGATGTTGATCAGAGGGGTTCGAATTTTGCCGGATTCTCTCTTGGAACGCCTGTGTAGCCATCGCTCTACCAGCTCGATTTTCTCTTCCAGTTTTGATAATGTGTCATACGATAGGATGACTTGCAGATTATTAGGACGAGTGATTTTAGTGCTGTCAACCAGGCCTTACCAAACGCTATCAGGGGCAGGCTAGCGCTGATGTCGAATATGATTTTAAAATTGTAATACGAAGATACGAAGACCAGCCACTCACGTCAGTCTGAAAGGGGTGAGTATTTCAGCCATGAGCTCCTGAGTGCATGCGTGGTGGTGGAAGGGAAGATGATCAAGGTCATGAGAAACGACATGGATACTAAGTAGTAGGACTTGAACAGCCTGAAGAAGTCTGACGTGCTCGTTAAGAGCATTGCCTCAAGAAGAGTTTCGTGGGAGATTTCAGTACGACGTACCATGATTGCGGAGCCATCATAGACAGTGTATATGTACGGATGGTTTGGACTTTCGTCGTTGTGAATGATGGGTTCTGCTGGTCTAAGTTGACCAGAGATGAAGGAAACAGCAAGGGTCCATTATCTCAAAAGGGATTAAGATAAGGCGTCCGTTTTGAAGGTTATTTAAGGACTACTACTTGAGCTTGAGGATTGAAACATAACCGATTATGGTGGTTTTTCTGGTTCTTACATCATGGATCTAGAGAAGACAAAAAGATACTCATAGACGGATGGGGATGAATTGGTACGATTGACTCCGCTACGGGCGCTTGGATTAGACCTAAGGAGGGCCTCGGTTCAATTCTCGCCGCGGCCATATTTCCAGCACGTTCTTTCCGCGTATGCAGCTTCACCATTGCAACCCTTCGATGGTAACTGATGTACATGACTATTAAATGTTTCAGTAACTCCGGAGAAATCTCACGGAAGGCTATTATTGATGTTGATTGAAACTTCGCCACGAGGAACGTGAATCCGACGTGGATCAGTAACTTCCTTGTCGACCCTTAACTGATTTTGTTCCTTTAGACTAAATCCGAATATCAATATAGCTGACTAGGTTTGGCTTTTCATTTTAGGATACTTGCACTCAGGCATTCTTAAATTATATGAGATGTTCTTCCTTTTAACTGCGTAGTATGAGCCCTCCATTACATTTACACCTTCTAGCTATATACATTGCTTAACATCACTAAATTGCTAAAAATATTGTAGAAGATTGCAGTGGCTGGCAGTAGCTTGCAGCGCATGGTCAACAGTTTGCAAGCGTTGACCATGCGCTGCAAGCCACTGCAATATCTGCAATATCTTTAGGGTTTTAGTGGTGAATATGATATCCTTTTATATCAAACTTATTTTTTCAGTATGTCCCTGCCTGTAGCCTCATTCTCGGGCAATAATACCTCTCGCTTACTGCGATGTCATTGGCGATTGCGGAAGGGAAGCCCATAGACTAGAGCTTTGTTATGTAGTTGTGAACACAGTAATTGGAAAACCAATGTTAGGTAAATATAACTGAACTTCTGTCACTTTGTTAATTACTACTGATTTATGCACTCTGATGCAATTGAAGAAGGGATGTGCTAGCAAGAGCTCAGGAGAATACTGGTAGAATTGGCGGCTGAGGTGGAGGGTAGAACATCGGTGACGGTGAAGGAGACATTGTAGATGGAAATAACTTGATATACAAAAACAGGAGATATAGGTATTTGGGTCTTTAGTTTGGCTATGGTATGATGTGTAGACTTTTTTAAACTGCCTTACTGCCTCAGATATAAGAATAAATGCTATTCACAAATAAAATGGACACACATATAAAAATGGACATCGAATATGTTTTACAACTTGCTGAGGTTGAGGGAACAAATGGTTGCCAAGGATGTGGAGCGAAAGGGGCTCTGAGATGCTTAGTCAGTTCTAACAGCCGCTGTAAGATAGGCGACACCAGGAACTAGCTGACCTGTCAGCCCCAGAGTTTCGCCCTTTCTCAGGGTTCGGAGGTAAAAGCTGGTCGACGAGATAATTCTTGAGGATTTTTCTTGGATGTATAAATCAAATATAATAGTAATACAGTTTTTGATAATTTTGGACTGTGCAAATTCAAGTATTACTTAGGACATTAACCTCCAGTTTCCCTCTATATACCAAAAATAAGAAATAAATGGTAACACAGGAAATAAAAATACGCCGAAGAAGTATTTATTGAACATTTTAGACACTCCTTCGTGTGATTTTACGCCCTTGGCAATGGTACCAGATTAATTATGATGCACAGATCAAGACACTTGGCTGCCTATATGAGAGAGCATGGGTAGCAGACAGATGTGGTCGTATGGTTGTCGAGACGAGAACACGAGGCAATAGTATGTGTAAGCATGTCCAGATATGGTTCAGGAAGAAAGGGGAATGAATGAAGTTCTATGTTGAGATTTTGCATTAGGTTCAACTAATGAATCCGTTGTCTGTTGTCGTTGCTGCAACTTGGCAATAAGGATGGACATCTGAAGTAGTCGGGGTGTCCATGGGACCAGACAAAAATAGTGGGAGTTGAGGTCATGGGAGTGGTATATACCATCATCATCGGAACAGATGGCAAAGCCCCTTGCCAAAATCTAGTTGAAGCTTTACCTGGCTTGCCCAGGTAAACATTTGACAAGATATTGGCTGTTAGGAGTTAGAGTTAGAGTTAGAGTTAGAGTTAGGGTAGTTGATATATATATTTTCTGAAAAAGTGCTCAAACTACTGTTCTTGCGTGGGTAGCATGTTCCCATGGATGTGCAGATTCCCACTCCCACTATTTTTTCATATACCCTTGATCACTTGCTTGAGTCACCCTATCACCATCTTCTAAGCACCTGTCCACATTCACTGCTCTACAGAGATACATGCCCACATCTATATTGGTTCCTGACCTCACAAAACTTGCACCCCTTCCCATTCACCACCTTGCCAAGGTAGATTATGCCATCTATATTGGTGCCTCACCCATTTTCCAAGTTCCCCTCCCAATTCACCAAGGTGCAGAGGTACATGCTGGCATCTATACTCTGCCACATCTTCCATCCCCGAAGATCTCGTTCCTGTTCCATCTTCAATCTTGGTCTGCAGGAAGGTTGGCCATCATTATGAGTACCTGGTTGCTTGGAAGGACTTACCATCCTCCAAGAATCCTTGGGTGCCACTCTTTGACCTTCCTATTTCTCCTTACACTTGAGTGTGAATTTTTTGGCAATTGTTCAGCCAGACTACAAGTGCTCTGTATGGGCTACCAACATGAGAGGTTCCCCAGGGCTCCATGGGCACTCACTCTCACAATCTTTCTACCTGGCTACAAGCACCCAGTCTGTGCCCAGACCGGGCTACAAGTTCCCAGTCTGCGCCCACTCCGGGCTACAGGTGCCTAGTCAGGGCTACCAACACCCAGTCCAGAAACCAGTGTGAGTTTCTTCATTTATTCAAAGCTTAGAATCATTTCAAAATTGTCATTTGTGGTGTATGCCAATTATTTCCTATTTTTATTATTGGTGTTTAGTGTTAGGGTAGCTATGTGCAAGGAAAGGAGAACTCATAGTGGCACTGTTGGCTTAGTGGTAAAATTCCAAGTGTATGTTACCATTGGTCCTGGGTTCAATTCCTGGCCAGTACATTTTTGGCATAGGAACATTGGATTAGAGTGTATGTTAAGTCGCCCCGGGTTTCACACTGAGTGAAGTTACTTCACCAGTGCCTCTGTATAGCCTCTGTATTGGAATGGAAAGGTGCTATGGCCAAAGTCTGTTTGAGTGTAACACTATTAAAATGCCCATTACTGTGAAGCAGCAGCCCTTCTGCTCCAAAACACACATGGCCGTGATACCTCTTAACCAACTCATCTGTTAGGTTGGTTGAGCAAAATTATGCTGCATGTCTCACAGATATAGTCTGGCATTGGATTGGTGTAGTAGCTGTGGATAGGCCATGTCACTCATGTCATTCACCACCCTACTGAGGTAGATGCTGCCATTTATATTGGTGCCATACCCATTTTCCAAGTTCCCCTCCCCATTCACCACAGTGCAGAGGTACATGCTGGCATCTATATTCTGTCACATCTTCCAAGCACCTGTCCCCATTCACCATGGTGCAGAGGGGGTATATACAATAATAGTGGGAGTGGGAGTAACGCACGCCTGTGCGAGTGTGCGTGTGCATGTGTGAGTGCGCATGCGTACACATGCATACATATGCATGATGTGAATTATTTAATATTATGTACGGGAGCAGGCCATTACGTGACAAATCCAGCGTTAACATCACGTGATCAACCGTGGCACCTACCTACTGCCATTTGGACGCGTTTTTTTGGCTGTCAAACCATGATAAACATCTTTATGAGCTCATCCAGCATTAAGGATGAGCTTTCTTCGTTACTCAGGGAAGCTGGGGATGACATGATAATAGCCTATTGGCAGGCGGTGCATGTGAACAGCTTCGAATCTTGCTTTGAGAAGCTGACAGCGCTGTCAGTACATCCCACCGCATATGGTATTGAGATTCCCAAGGCTCTATACTATCAGTGATGCCTGAAATTGGGTAGATTTTGATGAATTTTGTCAATTCGTCAATACCCAATACCAGTCGTCATCGCCTATCACAGCCCGCCCGCTTCGAAAACGACCTCGTTCGGACTCCATTGACAGTATTGAGACTTGCGGTGAGAATCGAAGGTCCTTCGGTGAGTCAATGTGCCTATTTACCGCTTCCCATTAAATTAATGCATACAGACATGGCAGGTTCACATACCAACAGCCATTCTGACCCCATTGAGGTGTCTGAATATGCCCCATCAAGTCCGATCTGTGTTTCGAAGACATTTGACACACATTGGACGCGTGAAACACGTAATTTTACTCCAGCACCCTCCTCTGCCACTCCTAATCATCCTGATCCCCCCCCCCCCGAAAGAAGCCTAGCAAGAACAAACATAGCTCTGTTACTAAGGCTAAGAAATTAGCGGCAGGACTGGTCCAAATAACCTGTCAGGTCTGGGTTGATGAATTTATCATGGTGAAGGAATTGCCAGAGAACTGGGACATCCTGAGAGACCGAAAAGTGGCATATCTAGTTGATTTGCAAGATGATACAACTTCGTACCTGGATGAGAAGGGCAATCCACTGTCTATGGCCGCAATAATTAAAAATGCGGTTCACTTTTTGTGGATTTATTCGTCTATATGTGCTGACTATTTTTCCTAGTGTACCTCATACGGTGATGGCAGCTGTGATTAGAAAAAGGCACCTAATCTTGTCCCAGCATTGGGAAATATTAACTGCCAAAATAATACACAGGTCTGCAAAGGCCTCTGCCACTGTTCGGAAGTTGCACCAGATTTTTTCAAGACTACGAACGCTGGGAATGTGATTTCAAACCATTCTGAAAAATGTGGCTACAGGAACGTGATGATAATCAAGCTCAGAGTGGCTCATATTTTGCTCAAGCTGCGGCGTATGTATTTTACCTTTTATTATGGACAATTCTAACACTTCCCTATTTTTTCAGATTTTTTAATATGGTTGGAAAGCGAAAATGCCCATTTAATGAAGGTAATTGCCTGGCCATCCAACGATGTTCACATTGGCATCAGTACGCATCTATAATTATTCTATGCTTGTTTTTTTTGATATAATGAGTTTATTGCAGCTTTCCGAGGATGGCAAGAGGAACTACATTGGATGTTCCGCCAAGGCTCCATCCGACCCATTTCTATCCCATACATATCTCCAAATTCCGGCCTGTGTCAATGAAGACATTTTTCGCTCATACTGCCGAAGAAATTATTCAGCATATTCAAAGCACTTGCTGGGTGCATTCATGATGGTACGTACCTTTAATAATTGTATATCCTAATCACGCTTAGGCTATTCTCTTAGAAATCTTCATCATCTCAAGGGCGAGTGCAGCGACGAAGAATTTCAATATCTTTGCCGGTTTCGCAACCTCTCATCTGATGCTGAGCTCAAAGCATTTGAGCAGTTCTGTCTTAGTCACAGCTCTGTTAAGATACAAGGTATTTTCTTTCTTTTTATTACAGGTGTATACAAGCTAATAATTATTTTCTCAGACTGGTGTAAACAGAAGATAATGCATACCTGGCTATGGCCATCATTAATCAAGAGTTTCTCAAAGATCCCCTTGGAGGACTGGGATCTCAACTGTGCCGATACAAACCTTAATGAAGGTTCACATCTGCAAACTAATCAGGCAACTGGTACCAGCCTGACGCTCCTAGAAGCCATTGAAATGTACGTGTTTTTACATAACTTGTGGTTCTGTATCTCATAAGCATGATCTTAGGGCACGAGTCCTCGATGAACGCAAGGCGGAAGAACTTGAGCTTGCCAAAAAGCTTTGTCTATTGCCAAATCGTCATAATACAGATGAGCACCGTTATATGAATAATGGCAGTTGGGCTGTGGCATGCTTACAGAAGACGGTTACTCACAAGGCCAAGGAGAAGACACTTTCGGATATCGATGCGCAGCTCTTAACACTTCGGGCGGAAATCAAATCCCTTACACAGCATAAACAGGGCATCAAGAAGGGCACCGTATAGCTCCCTGAACCTGTTGAGCCAATGCATTACAATACCGATCTCCATCTACCTCCGCCTCCCCTGTCTGCCGAGATGGTAGACTTGGTCCATAGCAGCCTTCCTTATGCTACATCAGGTAGCTCCTCTAGCAGTTCAGTGAATTTATCATCTGCCCTTTACTTGCCACCATCGTTTGGAGGACAGATGCCAGATATGCATGGCATCGACTCTATTTTATTCCCGTCCTCCACTGCTCACCACTAGTTTACTGTTTAGTCTGAATACTTTCTATATTTCCTACCTAATTACAATTGTATTTAGATCCAAATTTAATACCATTTAATACCATTTTCAACGCTCCTCTTCATGTACCGTCTGCTCTCTTTTTACACTTGTCCTACATCCAAAAGGATGATGACAAACATGACGTCATCACCGTGCAAGTGGAGGTGATCTTGTGGGAGTGCGCCAGAGGCAACTACCACTCACACTATTTACGTCTGGACCCATGCAGAGGTACATGCTGGCATCTATATTCTGGCACATCTTCCAAGTGCCTGTCCCCATTCACCAAGGTGCAGAGGTACATGCTGGCATCTATATTCTGCCACATCTTCCAAGCACCTGTCCCCATTCACCAAAGTGCAGAGGTACATGCTGGCATCTATATTCTGCCACATCTTCCAAGCACCTGTCCCCATTCACCAAAGTGCAGAGGTACATGCTGTCATCAATATTCTGCCACATTGACTCTGCGACTCTAGCTCAAATTCTTTTTATCTGTCAAATGCTAATGTATGCTTATGGCTACAGAATTCAAATCTCATTCCATTCCAAGTCTTTCACAGGAGCATATTTAGTCAGTGAATATTTAGTCAGCATGCAAATCTCACTCCCGGATCCCATGACTCCCTTCAAAAACAAGCCTAATAATCAAGGCTTCCCACATCTTCATGTCATCCAATACCTTGCTGGAGTGTGTATCTTTTATAACATTGCCAATGAATGCAAAAACCCATCTAGAATATCTTGCTGGACCTGCAATGAGCTTTTAAGGGATCTTCCCTGGCACATGAAAAGAACACATGGGCTGCTATATGAGTTCAAGTGGAGTATGTCACTGTTTACTCCTTCTTTACATGCTTAATTAATTCCCATTATCTCCAAGCTGCTGAAAAACATGAAGTTCACCGCAACACACCCAATGATCCCATCCACTGTCCCATATCAGAGTGCCCTACACTCAGCTTGACCTCTGATGGTCTCAAAAGACATCTTGAAAAGTCCCATGGCATTCCAGAAAAATCAACCACTATCAAGACACTGTTAATACCAGAAGATCCCAATGTTGACCCCCCAGCTCTGGGCCAAAATGCAGCCTCAGCTCTACCTGACCTTGTCCAACCTCATTCCATAGCATATAAAATGGACATTGATGTAACACATCACCCTTTTGCAGATCTGGAAGTGTTAAAATTTTTACCTTTCCGCATCTTATCAACCCTCAAGGTGATCATCTGTCTGCCTTGCCAGCAAGCACTCCTTCTATCCTCTGTCATCTATCACTTGGAAGACATCCATGACAGACCTGTTCCAACACATCTTCGTGAAACTCTGCATGACTTGTGGTGCTCTCAAAACTTCGTGATGCTCGGGACCTTGTTAGTCCTTCAAACAAAACATTTGCCATACCCTGTGTTCCCATTCACCATAATGGATATGTATGTGCTCAATGTGACTTTTGTGCTCCATCCAAAGACACTGTTCACATTCACCGGGTGTAAGGGCAACCCTTGGAGCTGGGTGGACGTCATGCCAAGCTAGTAGAGGGGAAATCCAAAGATATATAAATAAACGAATAATACACGTGAAGGGAATCTCACCTAGTAGAGGGGAAATCCAAAGAGAAAGTCCTGGATTGCCTCTACTAGAATGAGCCCAATCTATAGGAAATGGGTCAGGCACAATCAAGATAAGAGAAAATACAATGATGGTACTAAGACGAAAAGGAAACATAACCCATGTAGATGACCCTGTACTAACCGGCCCTGTCCCTAGAATCTGCGCGGCTCCCTTCCGTGTGGAACCCACTGTCTCCAGCCTAGCCTCCCACTCCCTGACCACAGAAGTCGGTGAATATGTTGCTGGGAAATCCAAGTGGAAATGAGGGTTGACAGTTTCCAGGCGGAAATGTCTCCTGGTGATTATTGGTGTTGAAAATAATCCCAGGCGGAAATTTGTGGTCATCCCCTGACATCACCCCCCCTCTAGCATACGGCATCCTCGACGTATGATGAACTTGTCTGATCTGTCGGAAATCTAATGAATTGAAAGCATTAGTGCGGATCTGGCAGGGAGCGTTAGGATGCCTAAGGTGAAACTGTGAGACCAAGTCTTTTGCCGCCATATCCCACTCAGCTACCCATGAATTTTCCTCGTACCCATACCCTTTCCACTTGACCAAGTACTCCAGGCAGTTGCGGAATAGCCGACTGTCCAAAACTTTTTCGACCTCATAGTGTTCTTCCCCTTAAACTAATTCCGGCAGGGGAGGTGAATCTGTTTTCCGCATGGGAATTGGGTTGTTGGGGCTTGTAAAAGCTTCACTATATTAAAGACAGGGTGAGTATGTTTCATGGAATGCGGAAGCTTGAGCTTGTAGGTGTGCCGACTGGGTCTCCCAACAATCTTGTATGGCCCTAGGTAACGATGGCTTAGCTTTTGAGACAGTCGGGTAGTCTTGATGTCACTGGAGTCTAGATAGACTTTGTCACCTATCTGATATTCCAGCGGGGGAGTCCTCCGGTGGTTGTAGTAGCGTGCCATGTCATCCTTTGCCTTGGTAAAGGCTGCTTTCACTTCTTCCAGTGATTCTTCTATATGGTCTTTGAATTCGTTGACTGTCTCTAATCTGGAGGCAGGTTGTTGAGGTTCAAAACCCATGCGGAGATGCCACTTGGAATCTAACATAAAGGGGGTCTGTTGAGTAGATGAATGGACATGGTTGTTGTATTGGAATTCTGCATGGGGAGAAGCTCGTCCCAGTTGTCTTGTCATTGGTTCACAAATAGTCTCAAGTATTGTTCCAGCTCTTGATTTACTTGCTCAGTCTGTCCGTCCGCTTGCGGGTGGTAGGCCATGGTAGCTGCAGGTTTGATGCCTAGCATGCGGTACAGCTCCCTTGTGAATTCTGCGACAAACTGTGGGCCCCGATCGGAAACGACTTGCTTGGGCAGTCCATGCAGTTTCCAAACGTGGTTGAGATAAAGCCGTGCGGCACTGAGTACTGTGATTGTAGTATTGGTGGCAATAAAATGAGCATGTTTACTCACCAAGTCTACTACATTCATAATTGTGCTGGCCCCGTGCACATCCGGAAGCTCTACAATGAAATCCACACTGACAGTGTCCCATCTGGCCTCAGGAACTGGAAGGAGCTCCAGTTCGCCGATCGGAGCCCGCCGTTGGATTTTGGTTTTAAGGCATAGGTCACAAGTATTGACATACTGACCAATATATCTAGACATTTGTGGCCACCAATAATTCCGAGAGACCAATTCCAGTGTCTTTCAACATCCCGCATGGCCCCCTACCCTAGTATCATGATGCTGGAATACAATGTGTCTGCGTAGCTCGGGGTCCGGCGGCACATAGAATTTCCCTCTGAGCAGTCAAAGCCCATCGGATTCTGACCACTCAGCTGAGCAGACTGACTTGAGGTTACTCTTCTTCAGCTCTTCCACTGCTTTTGTCACTGACTCTTCCAATCCACTATCCTTCAACCCTCTCCTAATATCCCTCATCACCTCTTGCTCTTCTCCGACCGCAGTAACCCCTTCTAAGGCCCTTATTGTAAACATTTCCGGCGGGAGCAGCGTAATGTCCTTGTTATCTACATTGCCCGAACCATGGTCTTCCCGGCAGGAGAGCGCATCAGTCTTCCCCATAGTCTGACTGGGTTTATGGTGAAGCATGAAGTCAAAATGTGATAGGAATAATGACCATCTTGCCTGACACCTGTTCAAGCTCTTTGATATCATAAAGTACTGCAAGTTTTTGTGGTCTGTCCAGATCTCGAATTTATGTTGGGCTCCCTCAAGGAAATGTCACCATTCATCCAATGCCCGAATAATAGCTAGCATTTCTTTGTCGTGTATCTCATAGTTGTGTTCCACTGGGCTTAGACTTTTGGACATAAATGCGACTGGGTGCCATTTTCCGTCCGCTTCCGAGAGTTACGACAGGGTGGCTCCGGTTGCGAAATCTGATGAGTCTGCTTCCAGCCGGTAGGGTGCTGAAACCCTAGGCAAGATTAGGATGGGTGCAGTCATGATCAGTTCCTTGAGCTTGTCAAAGGCCTCTTGTTCTGCACGGCCCCACCTCCATTTGATGTCCTTCTTGGTTAGATCAAATAGTGGTTGAGCATGATGAGAGAAATTTTTGATGAAACGTCTATAAAAAATTACAAAGCCAACAAATGATTGTACTCTGCGTTTTCCGTCCGGCTTTGGCCATTCAGTGATGGTGACCACCTTGACTGGGTCCATTTCCACTCAGCCTTCCGAGATGATCAAGCCCAGGTACTCAATTTGTGTCCGCTCGAATTCACACTTCTCTGGCTTGAGGTAGAGTTTGTGTTCCTTCAGGCATTGGAGTACCAGTTTGGTTACCCGCCAGTGTTCAGTGATGGTCTTGGTAAAGATAAGAATGCCATCAATATAGATGCATACGGCTCCCTCCATTATAAGGTCATGGAAAATGTTGTTCATCATGGTTTGAAAAGTTGCCAGGCTATTGCAGAGTCCAAAGAACATTACAAGTGGTTCAAACAGGCCTCGATTTGTCCGGAAGGCTGCCTTCCACTCGTGTCCCTTCTTAATGTGTACATTATTGTAACCCCACCGGATGTCCAGTTTGGTGAAGTACTTTGCCCCGTGGAGTTGATTGACCAGTTCAGATATCAATGAAATAGGATAACAATTTTTTTATAGTCATACCATTCAACACCCTATAGTCTTGTACCAGCCACAAGGTTCCATCTTTTTTCTTAATAAAAAAGACTGGTGATGCCATAGGTGATTTGGAGGGGCGGATCCAGCCGGAATCTAGATTTTCCTGTAGGAAATCGTCCAGTTGGGCTTGTTCCACGGGGGAAAGAGGGTAAACCTTTGTATTCTTTGGTTTGGCATCCAGAATCAGTTCAATAGTGTGGTCCCATATCTTTTCATGCAGTAGGGAATCAAATGACTTCTTGGAGAAGACATCTTCAAACACCCTTAGGTATTCGGGTATATTTGTTTCCGCCTGGGCATTTTTGCTATGGGCTTCTGCTAATCTGGATGATACCGTTTGGGTTGCTCGAATAATTTCAGGTTCCAATGGGAGGTTAATGTAGAAAAGCTGGTCGCCTTCTTCAAATCTGTCCTCTGATGCAACAGGGTTCTCCTCATCATCTGTGTCTGACAATGAGTCGTCCTTGACTTCGGATTCGTCTTCTTCCTCTGCATCTTCTACAATAGTAGGGTGTGGACCCGTGCGGCACTTCAGAAGGCGTCATACTTCTACCTTCCTTTTGTGTTGCCGGATGGAAGCTTCCTTGTGGATTTCCGCACGGCAGGTGAGGCACTTGTCTGGGCAGTGACTCATCTTGACTACCTTGGTTTGCCAATCAATTTCGGGATTGTGTTCTTCAAGCCAGGTGAAACCCAATATGATGTCTTGTTTTCCCAGATTAGTGACTGCAAAGGAAGTCCACTCAGTGTGGTCATTATAGCGCAATACTGTGTCTACAATTTCAGTGACTGAGCCGGTGTCATTTCTGGTGCCATCTACATTAAACACCGGAATCGCGTGGGTGAGCTGTCGAGTGGTGAGTCGGTTCTGGCAGGTGAATTCAGTGTCCATGAATTGTCCTGTCACTCCGCAGTTGACTAATGCAAGCGTGGCGAAAACTTCACCTGTATCAGTTGTTTGGATGGAGACCTTGAGTGACAAGGATTTTGAACTAGGGGTGGCAGCCAAAACATACTTGGCCGGCAGGTGTTTCTGCCATGCGGGTCGGCAGTAAAAGGGGGTCTTAAGCCATCCGGGATCTGGTGGGTGTAATGTGACTTGTAATAGTTTTTCAGACTGAGGGAATTGAGTAATGGCCAATTCACTATTCAATATTGAAAAATGATTTTGTACAGGCAACGAGGGCGCAGTGTTCACTCGTCGCGCTTCGCAAAATCCTCCCGCACAGAAATGACTTCCTCTTCGCCGGCCGGCTCTGGCACAGGGGTGTCAGACATGTTGAGGTCAGCCATAAGGCCATAGAGAACTTCCTCTTTCTCTTTGACCGTCAGGCTCTGAACATCAAAGGTGGTGTCACAGAACCTAGCAATATGACCAGTCTTGCCACAGCACCTGCATACAATGTTTGATACACTGGCTTTCCCATGGGTCCTGTCCATGTCCATGGGTATGGGGCTGTCCGGAGCCTTGTTAATTTCCAGGTGGGAACTGACCACAGGTGGATTAATGGGCAGGCGGGCCTGGTAATTAAAGGTCCTTGTCCAGCAACGCTCTTGGGACTACTGAGAGGGATTTGGTGCCGGCCAGTGTTGGTGTCTCTACCATGCGGATATTTCTCCTCGAACACCTTGCTAGTTTCCCTGGTGTCTGCAACTCTTTGAGCTGCTTCAATCCAGGCATCCAAGTCATCAAAAGCTGGGATGGGGTCTGCTGTCACTACAGTGGTCTGCAAGGATTTGTTAAGTCCTTTCTTGAACTTGACTACCAGGTTAGCTTCGTTGACATATCCCGAGTGGAAAATGAGTTCTCTAAATCTGTCAACATAGTCATCCATCGAGTCTGTGCCTTGGTACCATGCGGTGCCTTCTAGTTGGGTGATGGCGGTGACCTGCTTGTTACGCGGCATGAATAACTTTTTTATTCTGTCTCAAAAGCTTTCCAATTGGCAAAGTATGGCGTGCGGGTGCTAGCCTGGGTCCTGAGAATCCAGTTGGCAAAACTGGCTGCTTGTCCAGACTTGAAAAAAGTTAATGCCCAACTAATATGAGCCTGCTCATTGTGGAAGGTGCGTCCAGCAATCAAAAAATAAAGATTGCAGGAGTTGAGGAAGGATTGCCCTTTCGCTCAATCGCCATCAAAGTCCGATGGGTTAGAGGGCCTCATTTGGAAACCTCTACCCATGTTCATTTCCGACGGGGTATCTTCGTCCATAGCCTGTACGGATGGGGCCTCCCCGGGCAGAGCCGGTTCAGCATTCTCCCCTGTGGGGTCTAAGAGTGCAAGTAGTCTGTTCAATTGATTCTCAATCCGGTTGGTCTTCACTCGTTCTTCTGTTAGTGATAACTCTAAGGTGTTCAAGTGGTCGGCCTCTGTGGTCATGGTTGGCAGATTTCCGAGCGGAATTCCAACTGGCTGCTGGGAAGGGGACTCTGGGACAGTCACCACACTCGTGTCTGTGCTCTCGTCTGTGAGGCCGAATGTGGGAATATTGGCAATTGCTTCCGGAGTCCGGTTCCTAACGGAAGACTTTCTGCTGTAAGGGCAACCCTCGGAGCCGGGCGGACGTCACGCCAAGCTAGTAGAGGGGAAATCCAAAGATATATAAATAAATGAATAATACACGCGAAGGGAATTTCACCTAGTAGAGGGGAAATCCAAAGGGAGTCTTGGATTGCCTCTACTAGAATGAACCCAATAAATAGGAACAGGTCAGGCACAATCAAGATAAGAGAAAATACAATGATGATACTAAGACGAAAAGGAAATGTAACCCATGTAGATGACCCTGTACTAACCGGCCCTGTCCCTAGAATCTGCACAGCTTCCTTCTGTGCGGAACCCACTGTCTCCAGCCCAGCCTCCCACTCTCTGGCCACAGAAGTCAGTGGATATGTTGCTGGGAAAATCCGAGCGGAAATAAGGGTTGACAGTTTCCGGGCAGAAATGTTTCCTGGTGATTTTTGGTGTTGAAAATAATCCCGGGCAGAAATTTGTGGTTGTCCCCTGACACTGGGGAGATATCCATCGTATCACCTATGACATGTTTCAAGAAGGATGCTTCCTCCATGGAGACCTGCAGACCATCTTTCAGCATCATATGCACTATTTCCAAGTGGCACAACCCCCTCTAGATAAACCCCTAGATCCCTATCACCTTTTTGTTACCCAAACATTGCCCAAGTTGGGAGAGTTACCAGCTTTCAACCTCCCGTCTTCGACAAACCCAATGGCATGAATATCTCCAAGATGCCATGAAGGATCCCTACATTGTCTTGGACATCATTCAAGCCATCCAGATCCCAAAGAACCAGGACAATTTGTGGACTAAGGCTCTCCACCACCTCATCAACTTGAATTTAGATGAATGTTGGAGTCAGGGCAATATATTGGATTTTCGTTTATGAAAAATCCTCATGCAATGGCCTGAGTGAGTTGACCTATGCCCCAAATTAACCGACACTAACATTATCCCTCCCAGTCCTCCTATTGATGGCAAGGTATGGCATGTGTTTGATAATAAAGAGACAAGACATGATTATGGGCGTGTTGTGCAATCCATCTGCCTTGGTGTCCTGCACTCACTTGAACTGCCTCAAAAACTCAAATGGTTTGGGGTTGATGCTGGTGATATTGCTCGAGCCTGGAGGTTGCTTGCCTGTTTGAAAGATGGAAGTTGCTCACCTGATGTCTTGGTTCTCCACCAGTTCATCAAACCCTTCTTTTACCCTCGGACAATTGATGACACAGCAAAGCGGGTCTCAAAATGGTACCAACCCATTGAATGCTTATGTGCCATCCTTTGCTTGAGGGAGGGTGGCATTTTCCCACCTACCAAGGATGTGACAGGGATTTTTGCACGATTAGCTTATCTTATTTGTGACACTGTGTTGTTTGAGTGTTCCCAACATGTCAAAACCAATGGCAAAGGGCCTACACCATATGTTCTTTCCACCTTCACCACTATTTCATTCTGCTGATGTAGATTTATAGTGCCATGGAGACAGAGGCAGATATTGCATTGCATTCACAATGATCGACACCTTATCGGACTATTTGTGAATATCAAAAACTTCCCAGTTACCTGGCCTATGCATCATGTCAGTGATGATCACATGCATATCACCTTTGAAGGCAAAACACTCAGTATCATCAAGTGGAGAGCTGCACTCCAGCAGCTCCCAGATGACACTGACACACTGTTGAAGAAAATCTTGCTTGGTTATGAGTTTAACCTTGTTATTCCTCCTCATACACCTGATATCTGGTCATCTACCACACCTCACTACTCCTATGCCATGGCTGCAGCATTCTTGCCAGGGGAGCACCATTTGCTGCAGTGCTACCTTTCTCAAGGACTCCTTGGGACTGTTATTGAAGGCAGTATCATCTATGATCATGCACAGATCTGGGCCATCATGAAAACTCACAATCAGCTACCTGAACACATGTTCATGGAAGGCTATCTACTTGATGGTGGCAACATGGTTATGGGTATTGTGTGTATCCTAGAGAACAGCAGCTGCAGATTAAAAAGGACTGGTAAGAGTCAATCTCAGTCATCACAGTATCTCTATCAATTCTGCCCCTTGGCACAATAGGTCAGCTAACACCTTAAGGGGCCTTCTCCGAGTTTCGGGATTTGAAGAGTGGGTGACTTTCTGTTGGGGTCCATTCCCATGTAGATTCATCATCCTCAAGTAAGTAAAATCTGTAATAATTAAGTGGGTTACCAGACAGGTGTGAGCTTCTTTCTCGTTGGAATACTGGGCAGGTAATATCTCCTGCAGCAAGGCCTATTGGGCTGCAAGCTGGACAGTGGAATTTCAACAGGTCTGAAACAACACAGCTGGATGTTCTGTGCTTCCCACTACATTTACCACAAGTATCCTGTTTCTGGGGACAAGCAGCCACTATATGGGAGACTCCAGTGACATGGCACTTGAAGCATCTTTGAGGTTTTGTCAAGTATCGATCCAACCAGTTCATATTCATATATTATTTCTATCCATGATTCTATTCATTCGACTCATTCATTTTGTATTCATTCATTCAGACTCTTTTCTGCGCGGCTTTCACTCTTATTAATTCTTGTTCACTCAACCATTTGTTTTTCGACCGGATTCTTTTATCTTCTTATCTGTTTTATCTTTTACACCATGTGCTCTTTCTCGCCTATCATTCAGCTGATTATTTGAGCCTTCAATATTTATTTTATTCTCCCACCAGCTCCGCACGGTGTATCATCACACCATCATATGCACAATTATCTTTTTATGATTCATCTCTGATTATCTTTTTATCCAATGTTTTTCCACTCAGTTAATTATATTTAAATACACTCATTTGTATCTACTTTTACTCAGTCAGAAATCAAATCTCGTATTCTCTGTTAACTCTACTCTTGTCTGCTTTCCGCTTGGGTTTCATTCCCGCTC
>KN837105.1:209476-227274 GCA_000827215.1 Sphaerobolus stellatus SS14 | reverse complement strand
CAGCTCCACACGGTGTATCATCACACCATCATACGCCAATTATCTTTTTATGATTCATCTCTGCTTATCTTTTTATCCAATGTTTTTCCGCTCGGTTAATTATATTTAAATACACTCATTTGTATCTACTTTTACTCAGTCAGAAATCAAATCTCGTATTCTCTGTTAACTCTACTCTTGTCTGCTTTCCGCTTGGGTTTCATTCCCGCTCAGCTTTACTCTCAACTCTACTCATGAACTCTGAAGTAGGGACAACCTATGACCATGCAGGGCGCAACACACAAGTTGAAGCCAAGTCTCTTCAGTACAATTCATTGGTGTTTCCGACCAGAAACGTTGACTTACCTTCGTGCGGCTTACCAGGTGTATTCCGTATCAGGATGTAACAGGTTTGAAGAGCAATTTCCGGGCTGGTACACTTTTATTTGCAATGAGTAAGCCACTTTGGATTACTTGATTTGTGGCCTCTGCTGAGTTTAAATGTAGGGCAAGGCTTGCAGTGATCTGGGTACTGGTTTGTCTACTCGGGGGCTTGATCCATCTAGCATTTACTATTGAATCTCTTGGGAGGCCATTTTGCTCCTCGATCATTTGGTATTCGAGCTCTTGCATTTTTAACGTTATCTTGAAAGTAGTTGGGACATGGTCCGCAACAATGGGGTATGAACGAGGCTGGACTTCAACATTACCACCAAAATTCTTGGCAAAAAGATCCTTGACATCTGTGCTTTGCAAAACCTTGGCCACTTCTTGACTGTTCATCTCAAAGACAATCCTGCCACTGCGTAGCTTCTTGACCCCAACAGCTTCCTATCCTGAGTATTCTTCTCCCATTGCCGATATGGCAGTATTTGCATGCTCCACCAACTCTATTTCCGGGCATGATGGGAATTCTCAGTCACAGGTGAGCAGTACCTGCTTGGACTTGATTTTTTCCTTGGCAAGGACATTCTCTAGCTCACTTTGAGATGTTTGCTGGACTGCAGGAGGTGTAGATCTGGGCTCATTGGTGTTTGATACAAGGACCGCAGAGTAACTTGGCTGGGTTGGTTGGGCTCCAGACAATGGTGGTTTTTAGGTAGACAGGTCCCTGATCTCCATCATCTCCTTCTTTGTATCCTCCATCATCCTCTCCATCGCAGCAACAATGTCATCCACAAGGGTGATGCATTTCTTCTCCATGGTAGCCATTATCATCTCCATCCTCTTTTCACCTCTCTTCAGCTTCTCAGAAACCGAATTCTCCTCCAGCAGAATGGCTACAGCTCGCATTCCATCAATGGGTTCTTTCAGGACTCGGGATGACTGCATGAGGTGGAACAGTGTGGTACTGAGACTTGAGAAGGTATACAGTTCTCCACTGATCACTAGGCATTTGCTCTCAAGGTATTGGTTTGCAGTTTCTGCATTCTTTACAGAACTGATAGTGTCCTTCAATAATTCTTCCCGGGTCTTCTTGGTGGCTGTCCTTGGGCCCTGGATGCTGCTGCTAGGCTTCGGGCTCGCTAGGACTGTTTTGTTTTGTTTTGACGCCATTCTTTCGTACAGTTATCTTCTGCAGATATCTGAGGGTATTTCTGAACTGTATATAGTGTATATTCACGTCCTTTGATGTCCTATTGCCCACCCCGAAAACCTCCAGAGCGTGGGAAAAATCCGGGTGGTGGTGGCAGAAAGACATGTGATTCCCAGATAATGTGTGTTGATGGTCCGTCTGTAGATTGCTGTCCCGTACATCACTTCCCTACAGTGAACCCCATTTACACACGATACATGTGTAGAAAAAGAGTTATTGGTATACTGGCTGTCTAGTGCATGTCAAGATGTTTTAAGTTGCATGGTATCAGCTGGATAATGTTTGTTGACATTCCATCTGTAGATTGCTGTCCCGTACATCACCTCCCTTCAGATGTCCCGTAGCTGACAAGCACAATGGCTCTGTTCCTTTTGTCCAGTATATAGGGAGAGCCCTGGAGGAGATTGAATACACATTCCATTCACATTATGTCATTCTGGAGATGTGACGTTTATCACGATATCTCTGTAGAGTATATATATACTAAGGCTCCTAATAAATGTCTCATATCTATCCCTCAGAAAGTATCATAGGCTTAGGGATGATACCAGAAAGGATATTCCTAGGCATATATTATAACTCTTGGAAAGTATGCAATCAGCTTATGTTGACTGTACTTGAGTTAATAGTTGGTATTGAGGATACCATACAGAGAAGTCCTACATTGCCTGTTAGACTTGGGTAGCAGACAGCTGCAATTAAGTATGTATCCCTGTCACATTATATGTCACTGTTAATGTCTAATGACAGGTTCATTGAACTTTTCGCCAGATCCTTAATATTGAAGCACAATTTCATACCCTAAGTCGGAGTCTTTTACATCCCGCATCTCCTCCGGTGGTTTAGAGTGGATCATGACCTGAATGTTCATCTCCTAAGCATTGCTTTGCAATAGATTTTTGTTGTTCTGGATGAATGGTCACTTTGAAGATTGAATATTTGAGCTGTGTGGTGGCAGATTCTGCGTTAAAATCAAAGCACAGAGTTTTATATTGAAATCTTAGCCACAAAATACTACTTGTTAAATCAAGAGTCAAAGTCTCCCTCAAAAGTCAGTGGTGTCGGTGAAAGTGAAGAATTGGTTCTGGTCATTGTCGGTGCATTTGAAGGTCTGCAGAACTTGACCGTTTACTAAGTTTCCTTTGGGGACGTCCAAACACAAGCCTGCATTATAAAGTCAATGACGTTTAATAAGAGAAACATCCGTTCACCGTACCTTGGTTGACCAGCGCAATTCTTCCGTCGTCTGTTCGGATCCAGGTTTGCTGAAGAAGGGTATTAAAGCATTGCCAGATTTTCATAGGGACGAAGTTTCCACGAGCTATTTTAAAAGAATTAGAGTATTCTGACTGTGATTTTATTGAGCATTCACGTACTAGATCCGGCATCGAGGCAGAAGGAGCCTCCGGAAAGGATGACACTTTCGTGAGTACCGTCGGGATCAACAAACCATTTCTGTGCTTCACTCCCATTGCAGTCAAATCTATTGACTACATTAATAAATTGTACAGAAAACATCTCGACACTGTTATACAAACACTTGAACGGCAGTCCCGTTAGCATGTACGTCGCCTTGCACGTCAACGCATTTGTTAGTGTTTCCCATTGGGTGGATGTTCTTGGGTATGAGGTTCTGTCCATGTGCATAGATGGGGAGCAAGAAGACAAAGAGAGCAAAACTGGTGCGAGCCATGTCAGTGAGCAAAGTGAGGATTTCACAGAAGATTAGTGTGTCGAAAGCGAGCCTTTTATAAGGTAGAAGAGGCTGTCTACGGAGGAAGATCGATACCCGGCAACGCTGAAGCCGCAATCTTTTGACGTATTGACCATAAAGACGCCTTATACAAGAGCGTCCAAATCTATTTTCTCTTACGAGACAAAAATCACCATGTCATCGCGCCCATCATTCCAAGCTATCTTATTTTTGGCTCAATGCCTGCCTTGCCTCGTGAGGAGAAAGGTCATTGACGATGTTAATCCAACGATCAGTGTAATTATCAATGTAAATAACTGACACTAAAGGTTCAAGTGATTCTTTTTGGAATCGGAACTGCGTTCCTCACGCAGTCGAAATTCATTTTCCGACTTGGGAGGAAAAACAGCCTGGTTCGACAGTTGGTCAATAACCGGAGACAACGTGACATCCTCCTATTGCCGTTCAAACAGGTGAAGACTATATTTTTGAAGGATCCGGCATCCATATGCACCGCCATATCACAGGGATCCGGATTTCAAGGCTTCTTGTGGTCATTCAAGCTCTAGCAGCAATATCAGAAATAGGTTGCGATCACGCAACCTAGAGAGAACTTTCAGTAACGTGACATCCATGAGATCCATTAATTGCGGAACAATGGTGCTCGGAAGTAGGAAGGAAGGTGAGATCCGTGAATAATGTATAATTGTCAACCCAATGCGCCAACTTAATCACAGCTTTGGTTACAGGAAACCGCACCGATCAGGCGTTGAAAGGCTTAAAATATTATCAGTCACGAGAATCCGGAATTCAAGGCTTCTTATGCTCATTCAAGCCCTAGTAGCAATACCGGAAATAGGTTGCTATCACGGGATTACGAACAGCTAGAGAGGACTGTCAGTAACGTGACATTCATGCGGTTAGAAATTACAAAATAATGGTGTGCAAAATTCAGAATAAAATAAAGATCAATAGATCATATTATTGTCAACCTGAAGCTCCAACTTAACCGCAGCTTTAGTTCCAGGAAACCTCAGCAATCATTGGCTGAGCAGTAATAGATATTATCATTGACAGAGCCAGGCTGTTGTGGTGCACAATGGGTTGTGGTTTGATATTCCCACCCAGCCATGGCCTTCAAACTTCTTTAGGTTTACCATAGGAGAGTCAAAGGTACACTCCCAGCAATTGCCTCAGCACTGCCATTGTTTAGGCAACTTGGATAACTTCAGTCCATAGGATGGCTGCAGCCTTGTGTTTTTGCTGTCTTACACACTGCACATCTGCAGTGGATACATTCAGTGTGACTGGGAGGGTACCGATGTTGGATATAGTGGAGGAGTTCACTGACTGTGAATATGGAGTGCTTATTTTTCAAGTAATTCATCCATCTTGAGTTCCAAAGATAGTTGAATGTGATTGCTGGGTGGTACCATATGGATATACCAAGTTTGACTTTCAAGGAGATTTCAGTTGCATCGAGAATGACACCTGTGTATTGTGCAGTCTTATACATTTGTGAAATCCCTGTGGGTATTGTACCTTTAACAAGTATGTGTTTATGTGGAGTAAACCCCACATGGTAAAGGTCAAGCTTCCTGGTTTAGTAGTAGATTTTTTTTTCGTCACTTGCAGCTTCTTATAAGAGAAAGAGGGTTTATGTTGTCAGGGCTGGCATGAAAAACATAGTGGAGGCATGTTACAATTTCATACATCAGTAAAATGTGCCACGTGCACTAAACTCCCCATAGTGCTAGGTAGTACTAGGTAGCACTAGGTAATGGCGGATTCGCTAATCAACGCTAGGAGTTGGTATATAGACT
Organism: Sphaerobolus stellatus SS14; assembly: GCA_000827215.1. NCBI lineage: Eukaryota > Fungi > Basidiomycota > Agaricomycetes > Geastrales > Sphaerobolaceae > Sphaerobolus > Sphaerobolus stellatus. Next base: position 222,182 of record KN837105.1, on the reverse strand, counting down.
ATATACCACCGCCTATCACTCCTAACACAAGCGCTAAAGCGGATTCTGTGTCAACTTTCCTGATGTAGGGTGGTGCTAGAATTATAAGAATGTTATTTTTAATGTTTATATACATTTGAGTTGATTAAGGATTATTATTCAAAAAAAAAACATATAATTCCAAATTAACACCATAGTCATTAAATTGAAAGGGGAATGATTCACAATATCTAATTCTGTAAATGTCTTGATCCAATCATTGTTGCCTCCAGAGTCCAGTGAGATCAATCAAAACACCTCTTACAACATCATGTTTCACCAGCTGGGAATTCACCGTTTGCCAGTATAAGATATACAGACTTAATTAATGTGAACTCTCTGCAAAGTGCAAATGTAGAGAGTGAATGCAAGCAAACAGGGATATTCCCCTCACATCCAGCCCCTCACACTGATAAAGACAGAGAGGTGTTAGGCAACAGCAGACAAAGGCTGTGCAGTCACACTTCAGTCTTCTATAAGCTTGATCTACCAGCCAGATATCCTGACCCTGTGCAAGGTTTATTGATTGATTGTAAAAATAAAATAAAATAAAATAAAAAAGAAAGCAGGTTTATAAATCCTGTCAAGAGATCAGCAGAATTCAATGAAATTTTCCCACCAGAACTAAAAGTAGACTCACAGAAGGAAACCTGGACTTCAGAAATTGGAATGAGCATTGCTGTGCCCTCAGATATGATGGAGAGATATTTAATAGAGGCTCAAGAACTAAACAGTTCAAAAAAAGGCTGGGATAAATTTTTGTGCACATAGACAGTGTTGCACAGGCATCCAAACTCAGCAGCTGACATAATCACAGTAGAATAGAATATTTCCGCTATTTTTCCTGTATTTATTAATTAGAACACCTAAATAGCATATATACAGAAATTTCTATTTACAGAGCAGGAGCTGACATCCGCTGCTTGACAACAGAGAAGTTCTCATGGCATGCCATTGTGGACAACTGTGGGCTATTTCACATATGGGCACTTCTCTAATAAGAGACTCCATGCCTAGCATGAGGCTTAATCTAATTTAAGTACCTGTTAAAAATTTTGCAAATATTATAGTTATTATGTCGAAGTTTATTTGAGGGGAAGGGCTTCAGCAGTTAGATATTATAGCTCTTGGGAGAGGAACCGTACTGCCGTGCATAGCAGCGGCCCACTGGGCTAGTCTTATAATGAAAGTTATGAGCTACGTTGAGTGTGGCACAAATGAAGTGATCGTTTGGCTTTGAGATCTACCCTCGCCCCGATTTCAAACAGTGTTATGTCACCAACGATAACAAATGGATGACCCATCCTCACCGTCACCATCAACATCGACGCTTCCCATTCGCCATCTATATCCTTCGGCACCATTTATTCTTCTTAAGTGGTCTGCCGGAGATCCATCATATCACAGGCTCCTAGGGTGCATTGTACTATCACGTTACATAACATGGTAAACTGTGATTATTCGGCGATTTGCGCGATTTCAGCGATTTCATATGAAGGCATCTTGTGGTAAGGGGCTTAGACTCCAATTGGACATTCCGTGTCCTGGTTAGGATAGTTGGGTTGGGACAAAACGGGACCGTATGGACCGCTTGCAATATCATTCAACACGTGGACCAGCAATAGCAAGTTGAATAACAATACTGTTCGTCTGGGATCAGCACAAATCCACAGACCTGAAATCTTGTATTCCATTGACCGAAGACGTTGACTTGTGGTACCGTATATCATTCGCTGAGATAGTCAGTACATCCAAATCTTAAGAGAAAACTTAAAGCTCTCAAGTACAGTATCTAAATGGGCACCACAGCTGGCGGAATCCACTTGAATCTACACTAGCTATAGGACGATTAATTGGAGGCTGGCAGATACATACAGTACCTGCCTTCCACATTAATCCTCTCATCCACTTACCTTCACCACCACTATCACTCCCACTACCAGCTCAAATATGTATATATTGTCGCTGCTAGCTCTATTGTAAATAAAACTGAGTAAGAGAAGGGAAAAGGGGACATTTGAGTCTGAGAAAAGAAAGAAAGAGATTCAGAATCAAAAACAGCCCGGAATATATTTGAAATCTGTAAAAGCAAAACAAGTAAACAGCTGACAGCAGCAAAAACGGGGGAAGTAATGTGTTGAATAAGTGAGACTCCATTAGGAGATCTGAGCGCAAAGGCACCCTAAATTCAACGGGTTTGTTAGAGCAGTTCACCTATTAAATGTCGGTGAATAAGAAAGATACTCACCTGTGCAGGGTGGAAGGACATATGCAATAATTCCTTGATCTGTATAATTATTGAAGCTAAGTAGTGCTTCTTTCTCTACTTGATCTGTGGTATAAAGATGATCGACGATATCCGCGCTGAATAAATGATAAAGCGGGATGCTTCCGCATATTTGACTGGGGTAGACATAACCCGCGGTATTATTCGTTTGCACAGAGTTGTCAGCGACATATCCTGCTGGAGCCGGAGGCGCAGAACCATCAGCCAATGCCAGGAGGAACATCCTGTCCACGCCCGAACGAACGAAGCTGAAGAGAGGGACTGTCCCAGGCTGTTGGGTTGTGAACATGTAAGCTTTCACACCCATATTGGTGACGTCTTCGGAGTGCGTGGCGTAGTGGGCGAAATGGCCAGTGTTCACCAGGAAAGAGTCCGTCCAATCTATGAAGAAGTAGTTGACATATGGGATTGCCTCGCACGGATCTCCGCAAGTGTCCGTAGCTCGAGTCTGTGTGAATGTATTTAATAAATTAATCATAAACATAATGGTTAATCAAGACGTGCCTTGAGCGTCGCTCCGACACCTTGACAAGTTGCTGCGGTGCTCCTCAAGATTGTGGTGGAGAGAGCGAAGAAACTTGTTAACAGAGACAATTGCATTACTGGTTGCTTTGAGGGATTTCCTGAGTGGGTCTGGGGATGACACTCTGTCCTAGACACTGTTTATCTGTCTTTTGGATGACTGAGGCTAGTGTCGGTGTCTCCTACATGCCGTGAACGCCGCTCGCTGCAATCAACAGCCGGAGCAGCCCTGGGGGTTGACTGGAGGTGGACAACAGTGTCTTCTAAGAGCTTATGCCTATCTTTGTTTACTTTCAGGAGTTAGCGCCCTGATTCACTAGGATTACAGTACAGTCAAGGAGTGCCGAATGCAGCACGTCGTCCATCAAAGGTATTAATTCTAAGGAGCGGAAGGAAATAACGATAGGAGGAGACTCATGGCTGAAGTCTATGTAACCAAAGGGGCAGATTGAGGGAATGAGTCATTGGCTAATCAGACAACCGTCTAATTACGTAGGTACTTCGGGCCTCCACTGGGTGCTGTGACTCGTTGGCCCGTAGCGCCCATCACCTTGAAGAATCATCGGACACAAACGATCTATGGACTGTCCTTCTAGTGAGGGTCGAGAGTCAGCCAAACACGGTCGACCTGTCACGGAGGGTTGTAGTCGCCGCAGTCGAGGACACAAACGATCTATGGACTGTCCCCTAAACTAAGGACTCTGAATAAAAACGATCCAGACAGTGGGAATGAGATCTCGACGTGGTGTGGAAGGTTTGGCTGGACTTCATTAGTGATGAGAAAGCTCAAAGTCTTGGTAAAGGCGAAAACGGATTCCCGAGATATTAGACTAGGATCAAAGCAGATATCAATACAGTATATATCCAGCACATCATCGATCACCTTCTCGCCGACAGTAATCTATGCTTAGAATTTATATACATTCACCGTCCTCTATACACTCAGCATCAAGTCAACTGGCCTCCGATATTCCCAAACATTAATGACACTGAATGATTAAATGACAGTGCTGGTGATGATGTTTGAGAAATTAATTCTGAGCTTGAGGCGGTACACCCTAGCTTATGGAGCGGCTCATCTCTCTCTATAGCGTTCAACGCGTACTAGTGACCCTAAAATGCTAGCAGGATGGCATGGGTACTATGGATCGCCAGATCGTAACAGGCTCAGCTATGAGGGCGATCGAGACTCTCAATATAACAAGTTGTATCCGTACTTTCATGGTCCCTTCACGTTGACGACATACTTACCCTCAACTATTAATAGATACACGTTCCTGTAACCGTGCCTGGAGCCTCATCTTCTAGTCCAAGCACAGAGAAAGTTCATATCGGGCTTTTTATGCATTTGTAGTCATCCATCACAGCTGTTCAGAGAAGGTCCCGGCGTTTAATGAGGATGTGTAAGTTGGCAGCGGCAAGCCTTGCGTAGGAGTAAATGCGTCGGCGTTTGGCAACCAGCGAGCTGTCATCTACGGGTCGGCGTTCGGCAGCCAGCGAGCTGTCACCTACGATCCACAGTGGTCATCGGTTGTTTGCTCTGGTTGACTCGAATAATAATGCTTTAAATAAGAACGAGATTTTAATACGTGATTAAATACATGATGCTAATTTGTTTTTAAAAATATCTTCTTCCGCTTACAGCAACTTGAACTTGAGGCTTGTCTTAAAAGCTGTTGTGAGCATTGAAAGTACTGAAACCATGTCTTAAACTACTCGTGAAGAACCAACTAAATCTTCATGGATGAAGTTGGCATCAGTAGTACCAGCTTCAGGATCCCCGCAAGCCCGTGAGGAATAGAGGGAAGGAAGGGAGCTGCCACGACGGAAGGCTTTCTTCACCGAGCTGCTTATTTTAAATGTGATCATGAACCTAATAAGAGGGCAAATTGTCGACAAATTGTCTATATTCAGTGATCACTCCAAAAATAAAGCAGATTGTGAGTCTGTTATTTTTATGTTCTTTCTTCCATATAAAATGCACATGTAGTCTCTAAAAGTCTTCAGTAAACGCACCACCTGAGGGTTAACAGAAATGACAAACTTTATCCTTGCTCTAGCTAGCCTCTCACTCTACATTGCCATTCTCCCTACTGTCATGGCTTCTCACATATTAGTGGGTATTTCTCCTTTCTAATTCTGAAATTACACATAACGCATTCATTTTAGGCCCGAACCGACGATACATGTGGCGATCCGGCCACTGCTCAACCCTTCCAGGAGTGGTACCAATCTTCTGCAGTGGCGCACTGGATAGGTTTCCGACCTAGTGTGGTCGGAGATAATGGGAATGACTGGCAGTTCCAAGGTACCATTGCTCTCGCTTGGCCAACCCAAGAACCAGGAACCGTTCCACTCTACTACCTCCATGATCTAACAACTGAGGACTTCATATTCCTTACTCCCGATTCCAACGGCAATCTTCCAACTTTCCCAGGTGCTACGCTGGGAAACCCTGTATTCTTCGTATACCCTACTCAGATCTGTGGAAGTGTACCACTGTACGCTGTATTTAACTCTGCTCAAGGCGATCATTTCTATACCACGTATCTGTGGGAACAAACTGATTTGATCGAGATGGGATGGGGAACCGACGCTGGCATTGTTGCTTACGTTTTACCTTTGAGTGAGTGAATATTATTCTATCAAGTTCATCTCAAATTTCCTAACCAAGTCTCAGACTAATGCAATTATTGCAATAATAGCTGAAGGAAACTTGCATGACTCACCGGGGTGTATTTTCCCTCCCGTAACCACTGTCTTTAAACCTTTTCATTGTGAATCTATGTATCTTTCGTGTACCTGTCGCTTATGAGCAAGTCCCCCATGATGCTCTTACCTGAAAAGTCTCAAGATGATCAATTTGACCAAGTCAGAGAGCGGCCGTCAAGAATAAACTAAAGGGTGGAGCTTGTCCATGCCTTCATGCCACCTCCGAGCTCGACTCACTGCGAACACAATGCGAGACTACTGTGAATCTCATCTAATCGTGACCGATATCTCGTCTAGCAACAAAGACCGAATGTACAATTCGGTACACGATGCAATACAGAAGTACTGCTATTCCTGTCTGCGAGGGGGTATTGTGTTTGTTGAGGTATCACGTTGTTGGCATCAATGAACTTGGAAAGAATGAGGAAGGAAGCTTATAGACGGGACCTTTTTATATTTATACTTTCTCAAGAAAAATGGGTGTAATCCTGTATTCATTTTGAATGGACCCGTCTCCTCACCCGAGGATTTTTTCTTAACATGCACCTATGCAAGACCTGCACAGCTAGCCTACGAGGTGCTGCATGATTGCCTTCCTATCCCAGCATATATGTAGGGGTTTGGAGGGTGACTCCGCCAGGGGGTGGCCATTATTCAGTAGCGGTGAGGCATTCAGCCTACAATGTCTTAAGATTTTCTGTCAGTGCTCTACATAGGCTTTAATGATTTCAACCACACACGCACAAAATTTGCTGCCAGGCGCCTTTAAATTCACATGACTTACCTAAAGTGATACTAAGCGTTGAATGTAATAATAGGTGTTGTTTTCATGGACATGTCTATTATCAAAGCCAGCACACTATTTGCTTCCATACTATCCGGAATACCTGTTCAGAACAGCAATTATTGTTGTATGCGAATGGATCTGTGCATCTATAGCATGGGTTAAGAACATCTTTAGTATATGATACCGTACCGTATTTCAATGTGTGATGCTTACATCTTTCAGGCGTCCTCAGATTTCCTAGTCCTGGAGGACCCTAGATTACTTCGAGGAGCTCAGGATAAGCTAATGAAGAGCATGGTTATAAAACCTAACAAAGGTGACGGTAGTATGGTAAAAACATGTAATTTTACTCTTAGTCTTGAGAAGTTCTTCTTCTCTTTCTCGATGTCACCACTGACAGTCCTCGGATCCTTTCTTCGAGTCTCGATACATTCCCATTGAGATCTTAACCGGCTACACCCACAAGATCTGTTGGAACTTCATAGATTGGGGTTATAGATTGTGGTATCTAGGGTTCTCAGTCACAGATGGGCAAACCAAGAAGTCGGGAGAGTTACATCTCCGAACGCACAGGACAGTTATGTCGGTATTCTGTTTGTATCTTACAACTCAGACCACCTCCAGCTGAACAAGGAGCTGTCAATCTAGTTGGCACAGACCACCTCTAGCCAAACAAGGAGCTGTCAATATAGTTGGCACAGACCACCTCCAGCCGAACAAGGAGCTGTCAATATAGCTGGCACAGACCACCTCCAGCTGAACAAGGAGCTGTCGATATAGCTGGCACAGACCACCTCCAGCTGAACAAGAAGCTGTCAATATAGTTGGCACAGTGCTTCGTTTGTGAATTCATTCAAAGGAAATCGCTTAGTCAAGCTTTGATATTTATTTTAAATCCTTGCGTGTGTTAAAGCGACCATTCCTTCTCCTTTTTATTGTTGTTGTAGTAATATGATTAGCTGATGGTTTTCTATTGGTTTCACCACACTCACACTACCCAGTACTACCAGTAAGGTACATCCGGATCGGCCTTGTACTGTGCCTACTAGGTCTCCAGGATGGGGGAGGTACTTGGAAGATGCTTCCTATGTGTACCCAAGCCCTAAATAGAAGCAATGATCTCGCGATAATGCCGTCTGAGGAGCTCCTTTTCTCATCCGTAGCTCCTCAGCAGCTGCTTTTTCTCATTCGCAACTCCTCATTAGCTGATTTTCCTCTCTCGTAGCTCCTCAGTAGCTCTTTCTCCTCTCTCGCAGCTCCTCATTAGCTTTTGCAGCTCCCCAGTACCTCCTTCTCACCTTTCGTGTAAATGTGAGTGTCTCGAGGAGCTCCACTATCCTCCTGGACTGATCTGAGGACGTCCTCATCACATTCCCTCTTTGACTGCCACTTCGCCGCACACTTAGCATCTCCTTTGCATCCTTTCCTTCGTCTCAGGACATTCTCGTCGGTGTCCGTGTTATGCATTTAATTTTGCTATGCTTCGAAGACCTCCTCCTAGCATCCTTAGATATATTCGTAGTGTCTTCTCTGCTAAACACATGACGTGTATACTATATAATCCATTTCGAAGATTCTTCATTGCTGGTTCCCGGTTTAGTCAACAGTCAACTCAGAAGATCGTCTGTTCTTCCGCCAGTATAGCTTGAGTCCCACACTGCACGGCTTTCGCCAGGTATGTAATATTTTCCTGCGCTTCCCCCCTGCGCACATGTAAGTACATCTCGCCATTTCTTCCCAACGATTCGCTGTTATTTCTAATTGTACATATATTATATCTACCTGAAATAATAGAGTTAGGTATGTAGTTTCTTCCAGAAAATTCCCTCATCACCCAAAATAGAGCGAGGCAGTTGTCTGATATAAATATTTCGTAGAGATTTTAGTATACAAAGGATAACATTCCATACAGTTACATATTGAGAATCTTGAAAGCAAGAGAAAATGCATTACCTGAAATCATCATCTCTCTCATGGGTTGGAACTTCCCATCTATTACTTCCCCTACTTACTTACTCATTCCCCTTCCTTCCTCCATCAAGACCTGGAGAATAACATCCTTCTCCGTCAGACCGAGCACCTCCAACTCACCGCTTTGATTCGGAAGGATAACCATTCGTTTCAAATGTTCGGTAAGAGCGTGGTCAATCATGACTTTATCCCTGTTATTGGCAATCATGTGAATCCGTCTGTCCTTCGAGACGTAGCACACCTCGAAGGCGCTGCTCTGCATCTACGCCAGCCGTGATATGGCCATTGGGGTGTACAGTATGCCCCGGGATGGATTCGTCTTCAACCCATTCCTCATCTTCTTCGTGATATTTCAACGCGCGTATGACATTCGCAGATGAGATGCACACGATAATACGAATCGTGCCGTTTACAACATAAGAAGCAGTGGATCCCGGACGTATATCTTCAGCGATTGTTTCTTCGTCTCCAAATCGGGTGCCAGTCCAATGCTTCAATCGAAGGCAATCATCTTCAACATAGAGTAGGTGAGCATCCACTCCATCTGGGTTGGTAGTGCCACCAGCGGCAAGGAGATAGCGAGTAAGGTCATGAAGCGGCGGCGCCATGGGAAGTACAGATGTGAAGATATGTATTGACGGAGAGAGGCACGCTGAAGCAGAAAGATCGATCGCCTTTCTGAAGCGAGCTTGAGCTATATTTGATTTTATTTCGTTCTGAATTGGGCAGGTTTCGGTTGCACCGTGAGGTTATTTTATAGTTTGGAAGGGATAAAAATAGTTAAACTATTTTATGTAAGCTTTCGCAGAAGGAGAGAATGGCGACCTATCTGTGATTTCAAAGGCTCCGGAAGTCCTGCGAATGATCAATCTCTGAAAGCCTTCGGTTGCTGACATGGCAGCTGATATGGCAAACAGACTATCTTGAGACATTTCCCGGGAAGGGTAGCAAAGTTGCTTCCTTTAGGGGGTTGTATTGGAGCTCTCAGCGGCCTTCTTTAAGCTTCTTCCTTCACGGGGAGCCCAGAAATCTCTTAATCGCAGTGCCATAGTGCCAGTCACAGTGTGAATTACAGATGGCGTACTTCCGCTCGTAGCCGGAAATACATTATACCTCCCACTTCTTCCTACATACGGAACCCACTGAATGATACAGCTAAAAATCACTTAATCGCAGTCACATGGCGCCAATCACAATGCTTACTACAGATGGCGTACTTCCGCTCGTGGCTGGAAATACATTGTCCCTCCCGGAGAATCACGGTAGCCATAATAGTACATAACGGTGATAGTGTAAGTGTCGGTTATACCAAGAAAGGCCTTCTTGACACAAAACTCAGGCTACTGCGACGAGGCCGTGATGTCGGTGACCGTCAGGCTGTGTAAAACAAGGCTTATCTTCGGAACTAAGGCCATCGTGCAAACCACCTCCAGAGGTTGGCCCAATCTTCGGAACTAAGGCCATTGCGTAATCCACCTCCAGAAGTTGTCATGATCTTCAGAACTAAGGCCACCGCGCAATCCACCAGGACCGACTTCTAGCAGTGATGCTTCCGAGAATGGCTGTAATGCTTCGAACCAGCTTGCCGTCAATCTGGAGGTGCAGGTGTGAGGCGTAGGAAGTGGCAAGGAAGTATTACATGTGAGACTGGAAGCGGTTAGAGTGACGGCTGCGAAAGACCTCCGAACTCCCAAGATCCGCTACTATGAAAGATCATACTGTAGGTTTTGAACTGCCTCAGTCCCATGCAGGAGTCGATGTACCATGTCATATCGACTGCTGCAACGTGTCACTTGATACATGAAATGAATCGGGAGGTGCATATGCCAAACAGGGTTTATATTTGTATACTGCGCGGTAACTAAATGGCGCTCCGAAATTTAGAGGAGTTGGTTGAAACCATCCCGTCAGTGTTCCAGCCTGCCAAGGGTAGCAACTCACAAACTACCCGGCAGCAGGATGTTCTATTGAACGTTGCCTTTTGAATTTGGTAATCAAGGTTGATAGCCCCCGAAGAAGCTGAGCCACGCGAAGGAGGTTAAAAACGAAGATCCGCGAGTTCTAACCTTCTAGTGTTTCTCTCCAGTCTCTCTGCAATGCCCGTCGTAAGTACTCCCTGTGTCGCATTTCCTTCATTTTTCGCTTATTGGGGTCATTCAGAAAGACCTCCCTTCCTCCGAATCCAAGGCAAACTGGCCCTCGTGGAGATTCAAGTTTGACGATCTCATCGTGGAGTTGAGGCAGATGAAAGGACACCAAGACATACTTCAGATTCAGGTATGCCAAATTTTTGTATGAGGCTTCTGTGCTCTGTCTTAATCTTCTTTCAGATAGACTGGCTCAATAGCGAACTCAAACGTAAGGCTGACGAGTTTGAAACCGATAGGTCCGCGGCCCTCGAGGAATATATCAAGCTTTTTGGACAGAAAGAAAAGTTAGAAGCGCCCGTGAGTACCTAGACTCCGATTAAATCTATCTGCCTTCGTCATCGCCATATTCTCACCCAAATACCATTCCTTTCACGTAGATTGAGTCCATAAAAAATGACAGCCTTCCGCTTCAAAACCAACTGTGCTTTATTTTGGAGAGATACATGGGAAGGGAATATCAATTCCATTATTTCTTATTGGGTAAGGAACCAACGGGGAAGGCTGCTGAAATCTTAAACTTGTGAATGCTGAATCTGTCAGGAGTGTGAGTATCAGACCACGTCATTTCTTTCCGTCAATCTGATTTACTCTTTCATCAAAGATTTTTCCGAAGCACAAATCAATACCTTTGAAAATACAAGAAATGTGGTGATCTTCCGGGCAGGTCATACTTATACGACCATATTTGGTGCAGCCTGCGGAAGGCTTGACTTCATATCCTGGGCATCTGCAGCATTTCTCGTAGCATTCGTCCTTTGCAAATGAACTACAAGGGAGACGGGACCATATTACGAAGAGGCTGCCTACGTCGTCAGTCCTCAGTTTTGGAATGCTGTTAAAAGGCTTCAAATGATTCTATAGCCTGGGGGAGTTACATAACTCAAATGAAAGCGCATATTTCGGGCTGATTTTTTTATATGTTGGGGGGACCGGTTCTTGAGATATAAAATTTGCAGGTTTATTCCGTTCGGAGGAGAAGATGAAAAAGCGGTATTTATTTAATACTTATCAAAGTTCAATATGATGATAATTGAATATGGATAGTACTTTGGAGTGATATAGTGGGTGTATGAAGTGTTAATTTCAGATATGAAGAAAGGAGACTGTAGTAATATTTATTGGCTAAATTGATTACAATATACTAACTAGACCTCTTCACTATCTTCACTCTCAATGTTAAAGTAATCAGAATCTTCTTCACTGTAATCCTGCTCCTGCTTTTGGATGGAATCTCCATTCACCTCTTCACTATCCTCTTCCAAATGTTCTGGTTGTATTTCTTGATTTTCATTGGCACTGCTCCCCTGGCTCCTTTGGATTTTTTGTGGTGGTTTTCTTTTATTCTTGTGCTTTGCTGAATGTCTATCCTGTTTTTGAGCTTGGCGGTTATTACCCTTGATGTGTTTAGTAGCATCATTGAAAGAGATATTGAGGTTATCTGCAAGGAGAAGAGCTTCAATCCTTTGTGGGTTGCTATGGCTCTTGGACAAGGTATATTGGTATTCTTTTTGGGAGGGCCAACACCACTCATCTTGTAAGCTTTAGCATTGACAATGAAGCTGGGACCTCCTTTCTCTGGATGATACTTCCATGGCTGGTTATTGATACCTGATTTTTTTATCTGGGAGACATTCAAGGAGTTCAAATGCAGCTTTCAGACCATCTTGAAGACAAAGGATGTCATGCTCAGACTTAGTGCTGAGAAAGGTATGATAGTCCTTAAGATAACCTATCCCCTTCAGAAGGTGCCATGCAGAACCTGTTAAAAAGTCTGCTTCAAGTGGAGGAAAGAAAGATTTGAATCTTTCTCCAAATGAAAGCTGCTTGGGACCATCTGGTAAACCTTTCCAATGAGACTTGTGAGGTAGGAAAGCTGGAGCATGGAATGTTTCCTGGATTTGGTTGACAGTCCAAAAGTTAAGAATGTCATGCCAATTCTCTGGTTGTGGATAATTTTCAGGTTCTGTTAATAAAATGGGGTTGATAGTGCAAGTATAGTTATGTGTCCATTTGCAAAGGAGTTGAATAACTATATGATGAATCTGACAATTTCCAGACTGCCAAAATTGGAGATTTGAATGAGTATTGACAATGAGAGTAGGATTGGTGTAAAGAATGTCTGTAATCTCATGCCATGATGGATGGGTTCCAAGGGGGTACTCCTCAGTTCTTCTAGGATCTTCATCAATATCCTTTTGGTGCTGTTTACATTTTCCATGAGTACTGGTGACATGTTGGATGACAGAATCATCATCCTGC
>KN837105.1:172323-208931 GCA_000827215.1 Sphaerobolus stellatus SS14 | reverse complement strand
ATTCCACAAGCCTACCATAGGCTGATCTGCCTCAGGACTAGCAGAAATACCAAGATCTATAACACACTCACCATTCTCTGGCTTAGACATATAGTCAAAGTCCAAAGCAGGGATGACATCTGCCAAGACTTCAAAAGGATCATTACCAAGATGATCTCTGTCTTTATTGGTGAGTTTGATGCCTCTAATATCCATAATGAAGAAGAAAGACCCAAAGATATGAAGGTCTTCATCTTGATCTTCACGTATAATTGTATAGATTTGATCTTAAAGTTCCTGAAGCTTGATTCAATCAACTAAGCTCGTTTCTGTTTTGCCTGCTGCTCTGACCTTATACTCCTGTGGGGAATGATTGACATATTCCTTAGATCCTCTACCATATATCTTCTTGATGGCTGGTTGAAGGATAAAGGCAAACCAGTGATCCTGAACAAGGAGAGGAATCTGAGTAGCAAAGTAGGGTGAATCCTGTTACTTATGAGTCATTCTTGGGAAAGCAATCCAAACATTGATTCCCCCTTGAAGGTGGCCAAAATGGATATGGGGAATTGAGCTGACTTTGAAACTGTCATATATTGTATATTCATTATTGGCTCGCTGGATGTCTGTCTGGGGCTTGAGTAGGTTGACATATGTCCTATTATGAGTATTGATAGGAGGCTTGGCTTGCATATAAGGGGCCATGTGGATGTTAATAGAGGCTTTGAGATGAAGACAATGAGTCTTCCAAATAAGACTGTCAATATCTACAGAAATGTAGACTGGGACATTTTCTGTAGGTACAGCATCTCTGGTGATATCAAGGTGAACCATTTCTTCCTTCTCACAGTCCTCAGGGTCATATCTTATGGCCCTGATAAAGAGATCAATGCCATTTCCTGATCTTGGGTCACCAGCCAGTTCAAGAAGTTCCTGCATGCCTAGGAAGCACATATCACTGATAGCCTCTCTGGTATTGTTCCTACGAGTCAAGTCCCATCTCATAAGAGATTCTGGGAGAATATGTTCTCCAGATTGGTGATTGATTGGCAAATAATGCTCTTCAGGCTGCTCTGGAGGTTGGGAGATGAATGTTTAGCCAAAGTTATTATCAATTTGATATCCATAGTCAGTCCAGAGAGACCAGATGCTGAGAGGATCTAATTGAGTTCGATTAAATATTGGAAAGTTTTTGATATGCTGAGGAACACCCATGGTCTCCTGAATGGTTGGGCCTGTATTGTAGTCATCAAAATCAGGGTCAATCCTGATGATCTTCTGTTTGACTTTGGACATATCAATAAATGGAGCTTTGGTATGTCTCTTTTGTCAAACAATGTTTCGAAAGTTCCAGGTAAGAATGTCAACTCCATCCTCTGGTAGAGGAAGGTTGAGATCCTGATCCTGATCCTGATGGCCTGGTGGATCAGATGGTGACTGTCAAGATATCTCCTGAGGAGGTTCTAGCTGAGAAGGAGGAGTCAAGGTGCATGAATGGCAGGCCATCCTTTGCCTTGCTAGGCTCTGGATGATGACCTGAATAGACTTGATATTTTCAAGACCTGATTCAAAGTGGTGCTTGGTCTGATCCATAACAATGTCATTATTCCAGTGAGTGACTTCTGGATTATTCTGATTGTAATTGGCTTTTCAGAAGAGGTAGGCTTCTTTAACTAATGGGAGAATCTGATAAAGCATCTGTTCTCGAAAGACATGAGAGCATTACAAGTGAGGCTTGAGTGGCCAAACCCCTCTTTCATCAATTCTCATGCCTGTGTTAAGGATGAGGTCAATATGAATCTATGTGAGCTCAACACCACAATCTGAACCATTCTAAATGAAAACTAATAGAGAATGAAGACTGAGAATAAGGGAAAGAATACATACCCCAAACCAACTTAAAGCCCTTATATTATCTGGGCTTGGACAAAGATTCCAGTTCATGAGATCTGCTACCAGTGTCCATAGTTGTGGTCCTTTCCAGACTGTCCAATTGTCCCTTGTTTTTTTCTCCTGTTAGGTATTCAAGAATATATGATTGAAGACATAAACAGACTGAAAAGTGTGATCAAAGATGACTGTAAACCAATGATTGCCTTGTTGGACACTAAATGCTGCATGAGTAGTGATTTGGGGGTGCTGGAGCAAGAAGGTTTGTTGCTGAGAGGGATTAGGCTCTCCCATTTGGCTTTAATCTCTTCTGGAACTGTGTGTGCTTTAGGGTGACTTTGGATATAAAACTGAAGATCAGCTATGATTTGACATGGTATAAATGTCATCTTGGCTGTGTTGGTTATGCTACAGTCACTCTGCACTGCCTCAGTGCGGTGCATAGGGTCTGGACTCCACACAGCCTTGGGGCTGTGTGTACTGCCTTAGAGGCTATGTTACTGTGTAGAGCTGTGTTGCTGTGTATGGCTATGTTGCTGTGTGGGGCTGTGTTGCTGTGCTGATACATGACTCACTAATGCTGTACATCATCCTGTATATATAGGGCCTGGAGTTCAGTGGATGTTCCCCATCCCTTCACTTCATACTAAGTGAGAACTCCAGTATTTGCACCTTTGAGTTGAGCTGCAACTGCTAACAGGCTGGGATGTCTGAAGAGGCAATTTGGTTCAATATATACCAATCAATGTGTGAGCTTTCAAGTCATCCTTTTGGAGCAACTAATGGCAAGTCATCTGGAATAGATGACCAGTGTTGGATTTGCAAATAATAATGCTTATTCCAGATATTAGTATGATATGACAAGTTAAATGAGTTTTACTCACCATGTCTCTCCTGTAGTGTATGTGATTCACTGGCTGGATTAAGAAGGGCATCAACATCCATGGGATTATTATCTTGTACAGATTCTAATGGAAGTTGTTCAGGATGAGAAGATAACTGAAAGCTTTGGGAGCTTGGTGATGAATGGATGGAGGAAGGAGGTGATTGAACAACTGATGATTCAGAATCTGATGATGAGACTGTTTTCTTCTGATAATGTGTCTAATATGAATATGATGGTTTGATGTATATTATTTATTTAAGTGAAACTCACTCTCTCAGATGGCTTGAGTGGCAAAGAAGGTGGAGAAAAGCCTGGTAATGGAGGAAGTTTATAGACCATCTTTGGAAAGTATTATTTTAAATATTGATGAATGATATTTGATGTTTGAACATACATTTAAGTGAGTTGTATCTTTGTCTTGTCTCAATGAAGGGAAGAAATTTGACAGTGGTGATGAAGGCTATTAAATAATTGATATTTAATGTGTTATAAGATTGGACTATATGAATAGTTACTTGTTGCTCTGTATGAGTTTCTGTTGACTTGAAAGGGGAAGAAGGTGATGATATGCCTTGCATAGGTGGGAGTGTGATGAAGATCTGGCAGTGAATTGATTGGGTGTATAGTTAAGCTGTTAATGTCTGACTCACTCTCCCAGGACCCTTTAATGATGGAAATAAATCCACCAGATTGGAGGAATTCTAGAAATGAGAGTTTAGTAGGTTAGACACACTTGAGTACTTTCTGGTATATGGCCTACATGATTCTTTGTATGGTTATTGAGATCAGAAAAGGACACTCCTCTTGCTTGAGTGGTCTTTTTTCCTTTCCTATAGCTATTACCTGCTATTTAGGGTACCTGATTTGGGGCTCCCTAATTGCAGGACAACCACTGAACCAATTTGGATGATTTATATATGGATAGCTAGGTTTCAGAAAGGAGATCAGGACCCACCATATTTGGAGTTGTGAGTTTCAACAGTTGGGACTGGGGAAGAGAAATACTTGGAAAAGAAAGATCCCATCGAACATGGGTCTGTGATAAAATTATATAAGATTGTAATATCATCCCAAACCAAACACTAACCAACACATGTATGAGCTTCCCCTGTGCTTTTCAGCCTCTGCCTTTCATATAGTACTATTTTTATTCACACACTGGGACCTTTCCTCTCCTAGTATTTCTCCTCTGCAGTGCCAAACATGGAAACCCACAACTCCAAATATAGCTGGGCCTCATCCCCTTGCTAAACCCTATCTCTCTATATAAAAATCATCCAAACTGGTTCAGTAGTTGTCCTGCAATCAAGGGGCCCCAAATCAAGTACCTTAAACAGCAAGTAATAGCTATAGGCCACCGGTCATGACTCATCTCTGGGTCTGGATCTCATGAGGAAATGCATAGAATATGTATTGAGACCAGCTCAAAAATATACATGAAAAGTTTCTATAATGCCCATGTAAAGCCCCAATAGTTCTGGAGAGGCTGAGTTTCCAAAGGATTCCTTGCAGCTTCCTGTACTTGCTCTTGAATTCCTTACTTGAAAATTCAGTGCCATGATACATCAAATCCCAACTTCAAAATTCTCTTTTAAGAAAGGCTCCTGATCCTCGCTCATTGAATTATAGTCCCCATCATCAAAGTGTTGCAGTTCCACTGCAAAGTCTTCATACCCCATTAAATCCTGGAGTGTCCTTTGGCCTATGAACTGGTTCTATCTTGTATGACATTCAGGTTGGATATTAAGGTCTGCCTGTCCAGATTCACTCTGGTTGAAATTAAACCATTCTCCAACAGTTGCTGTTATAGCGGAGGGATTGTCATATGATTTACAGGAGTGATAAGCAGCTTCATGAAGATCAAGGAATAGGCTGAGGCACTTATGTCAGATGAGGTTCAGGAGAATAAGGCTGGCTTAATTGCTTACTGTGAAACTATTACAGAGGTTATGCTGCGGAGAGTAGAGCAGATTTAGTGAAAATAATATGGAAAATATGTTTTGGAAAAGAAAGGCATACACAGATGTTAATTGAACATTGATGTTCCCAATAAAATCCTGAAAATAATGGCAGTTGTTATTAGTACTTCAAGGTGAGTTAATTTATGAATTTCTTACACCAATCCATGGGAAAACATAAAAATATCTAAGAACACCTTCAAATGTCTTCATTGCCAAAACAATGAGGAGCACATTTATAAAATTCACAAAGAAAAGAGCCCTGTTAAAGCAATAGTGTCTTAATAAATAATTTACATCAGAATCCAGATAGACTTACATGAAATATAGGTTACCCCCCTGAACAAGTACCTTCAGTAAAGTGCTGCCAGTTCCTTTTGCCCTTGCTTCAAGACCTTTCCTTAATGTGAAGTAAAATATGACTAGGTCGAAGCTGATTGAAGAGAGAGATATTCCAAGTAGGTCTTATATGTTGTGTAAGAAAGGGAGTGACCTTCATTGAAATCATGCAAGTATAGTGTACTCACTGATGGTGCCGATCTCCTGCGCCTCATCTAATGGTTGGCAGAAATCCTGCATGGCACCAAGTATGACTCTTAGGCTGTCTGCATATGTAAAGAACTGAGCTGCATGTCATTATTTTGAATAGGAAATCAGTAGGAAAAACTCCTCACGATTGTGACCCCTGTCTGAACCATATAAATCATTCCCACAACCCATTTAACCCATTTTTCTACTATCCACAGAGCAGTTAGGGTGTGGAAGGAGACAAAGTATCATTAGCAATATACCTTGACTGTAGATTGCATTTACACATAACACTGGGTTGCAATATATTAGTCAAATGAACTTTATATTATACTTATGAAAGTGTGAATTTGTTACGTCCTGATATCTGGGAGTGACTTCGGAGTCCGGATATAGTAGAACGAAGTAAGTATTCAGAGTCCGGATGATATAACTGAAAGGACTTGGCTTCAACTTATATGTTGCGCCCTTAACCGTATGTGTTGTCCTTATTTCAGAATGAAGTCCAGACGAACAGAGGTTCAGAGTCCGATGGTTGTCACAGACAAATCGGTTGTGAGATACTCGGAGACCGAGTGTAGTGGAAACGAGAACAGAGATAGGCAGACGGAGGCCGGAGTGAGTTAACAGATAAACGAAGTGGATTTCTGACTACCGAACCATAATACAATTGGAACTATTTATACTAAATGGAGTCCGAGGATAAATGGGGAAATAGTCAGGGTCACGGAGATGAAACAGATAAAGGAGAAATACAAATGAGTGTGGTTGGCTGGCGATGACATAAATCGGAGGCCGATGAGAATATAACGTAAAAGTCATGTGGAACATAAAACATGTGAAATCATAAATGATGCTTGGCATCGATGAGGGATAAGCAAGATAAGAAAGACGGAGATCCGAAGATAAAGAATGAACGATAAGAATGAAAGTAAAGTCGGAGGTCCGATGACAAATAGAATGTAAACGGAAATATGAAACGAAGACCGAAATCAAAGATGAATAATATAACGGGGACCGATGGAAATCAAAGATGAATAACATATCGGAGTCCGAGGTGGATATTGGGATCAGG
Organism: Sphaerobolus stellatus SS14; assembly: GCA_000827215.1. Lineage (NCBI taxonomy): Eukaryota > Fungi > Basidiomycota > Agaricomycetes > Geastrales > Sphaerobolaceae > Sphaerobolus > Sphaerobolus stellatus. Next base: position 202,615 of record KN837105.1, on the reverse strand, counting down.
TCTTGACAGAATTACTAAGAATTACTGGAGAAACTCTAAGTGAGTACCAGTGAAAATTAGTGTCACAGTATTTGAACCATACCTCCAGAGGTTGCAGCGATTACTGGTCCCAAGGCTAACCGAATAGTTGAAAGTTCACAATTAAATGATAGTAGCTCTATCCCAAAGCTATTGGGTGGAACTGATTGTGGATCTGTAAAACCATAACTATCAGAAAGAGAACATGATGATTGTACATTAATGACTTACATGGAATAAGAAAATATTGGAAATCAAATGCAATTATCAAGACAATAAGCGGAAAATATTGCAGGACCAGCAAAATGTAAAATGGTAAAGTCTTGGCTTGTTTCCAGACATATACCCTCTCTTGCTAAATGCAATGTGAGAATGAGAATTGAATGAAATCAGACAGCTTCACCTCAAAAGTAATCAAGTAATTGTATGTCAACAGTGTCAATGCTACACAGGTGAAATATCTGTAAATCTGACTGAAAGGTGTAATAAGACACTCAGTGAATTATCCCACTAATATATTGTCAGAAGGGAACATACATATGAAATAATGTATTCAACAATTGAATTGTTGTATCAAACCCAAACCCAAACCCAAAGCGCAAACCACCTTCTGACATGACCCAAAGAGGATAAAAGTAAGGTTAGTGACTTGGAGGTGAAATTGTAATGGAGGTCCTGAGATTACTGTAATACCCTCTAATTCTAGCTGGCAATTAAAAGGGAATGAGAAACTGAGCTGCTATTTCATCAAAGATATCATTTATAAATTCTACTACACCAAACAATTAGTTTTAGGCTTCCATTCAGATGAAATGAGATTTCCCATCTCAGCTATAATTTTACTGATGCGCTCACCTCAGCACCTGCCACCATCATCTTCCTTGTCAGAAGCCGTAACTATGCAGAAAATGGGCTCCAATTGGTTCCGGAAATAGAATGGAGGCAAATCCTGCTGCAGCTGAGCTTATCAAGACATTTGGAATCCCAATTGCACTGCCGTAGAACTTGAGCTTTACTGCACATCAGACAGTTTCCGTCTTAGTTTCCACCGAGTGAACGCTTAGCGATTCAAGGTCGCCACATCAGTAAACTGGGTGCAGTGTTCCCGCGTGTCCGAGCCGATCCAGCGCTGTCCAGGGCGTCTGCAACGCCCCAAATGAATAAACAGTGTTCCCGGATCACTCAGGATCGGCCGGGACATCAAACCTAGCTTACTGATGCACTGTCACACGTTTGCTATAGTAACAACCTATAACTTGCGATGTAGGGAGCGGCAGGACCAACACTGGCAGCCAGAGAATTCCGACGCCATCTCAACACAGCGATGCTCTTTGAAACATAAATTATTATTGACTCGATCAATTTCAACATACAAAGCATACGGAAACTACACTTCATCACATGTATAATCCAAGTATTAGGTAGAGCAATAATGAGGGATCCCGCACATCCTACAGTGTACATAAATTAGTTGAATACAGACGCGAAGTAAGAGACTAATTATAGGCAGAAATAAATGGTACATCAAACACAGTAAGAAGTTTCAATATGCTGATAGGGGAGACACATCAAAAAAAGGCAGGAGAAAATAGATATCATTGTCATTTATCAATCAGCATACCTGACAACAGTTTCACGATGCGAGCCATTTGTGGCGCGGCAGTTCATTGCAGTTCGTGGGGAAAAGAAGACGATGGAGATACGATGACGACAAGCAAACGACAAGAACGGAACCAAATCGGTTCATGAGAGCCACGCGTTCATGCTGCTCGGAAGCGTTGAGACCAATCGGAAGCGTGCGTAACTCCCAGAATCACTCTGCTCACGAAACAAGTCCATCTTCGCTGCCTAACTACTAATTTGACGGTTACTGACGAACTTTGCCATCTTCGCAGTACATCCGACAGACTTGCATCATTATACAGTAAGACCATGAAAGTTATCACCCCTCTAGAACCGTTGACAACCTTCCTTTTGCTTTCCACCGAATTCTATCTTGGATTGTTCTCTTATTCCCCCCTGAAATCTCTCATCGCGTTAAGAGGCGGATGCTGTGCATGGCGCAACCTTTTTCCTACAGCGGATATCCCTGCTGCTTGCCGTTTCCTGTTGGAATTCTATCCTAAACTGATAGAAGGCAAATACTTCCATCGTACTCGCCCATGGGTTCTCCATAATCTTAAAGATTTCAATCGCGAGGCATATGTGGCTGCCCTGGTTTAACAACGCGCAATTATTCTCGAGGAGTCCAGGTTCTGGGTTCTAGAATGGCCAGCAAAAGTCACGATTGCTGGTATCAGGCCTGGTTTACCCGACAAAGTGGTAGAGAGTCATTTCAACGGTTGGGTAGCGAGAAAAAAAATATTCGGAATCAATCCTCCACCGCTTTCATCCATTGTGTTCGTCCCAACGAAGCAATGTATCCCTGCCATGTCTGTGGGTCGAATGTGCCCACGAGGTAGTTTGGGTCACTCTCGATAAGGATGCCGATCTTCATGGGAAAGTGATTACGTGCTCTACCCGGGGAGATCTGTTTGGCATAGAGAGGGGAGAGAACGATATCGAAGAGGTTTACAGGAATTTTGTAGAGTGGTTTGGGACGATGTGGATCGTGTTTTCCCAATGCCTTAGCATGATTGAGGGACGTCTTATGACACGAACCAAGCCATTGCTACAACCGACAAAGAACCCGACATACGATATGTTTCGAGGATTTGAACATACCTGCTGCGCTGTGGCATCTCAAGAATACCCCCTATGACACATTGATACAAGAAGGTCTAGTCAGCATTAGATATCTCGGTGTAAGGGTTCACTTAATAAACTTGAAGTTAATCCCTCGGCTAGAGCTTGGTATAAACGAAAATCAGACAGAAGAGTAGTCAATGTAGTCGTTATAATCAAGACTAAGGTAAATACATGAAAGTAAAAGGTTTATATACTATCTAGTGAGTCAGGGAACGAGTCAGAAGGCTCCGATGAGCTGTTCTGACTCGAAGATATTGAGTCACAACTATATTATGACTAGATAATGAATAATCGGTGAGTCATCACACAAGTCATAATGTAGAAAAAGAGTCATATATGCTATATGATCATACAAACATAACAGTGCCGCTTTGACCAATCAAAGTGGCATACATAATAAACATGTGTTAGCGGCCTGCTCCCTTACATCCGCCCTCCCACGCTGTAAGACAGTGTGCAACCATTAGACAGAGGAGGAGTCGATAACACTTTCTCTCTCCAGTTTCTCCATTAATGTTTCCCTCAATTTCCTCCGGTGTAAGGTCATTATCCTCCATTACTGTATCTTCCTCCATTATATACTCATTATACGACTCGTCTCCTTCGATTTCAACATCCTGAATGTTGTCCTCATTTATGAGTGGTGTATTGATATTGGCCAGTGTCGCATTGGGATCAATACCCCCGATTGGAAAACTGATCGATCCACTTTCGGATGGTGGCTGTACATGATGCGGCGTTGGTGAACGTCCACGCCCCCTGGGAAAAGGAGTATCTCGACGTTCCGCAAAACCTTGTAAGTCATCTATTAAAGTGACAAACAAGGGCTGTAAATAGTCATGCTCACTGCACCTGTTTTTTGGCCTCTCGAAGCGCACAGAGCTTTGTGGCCTGAAGTTATTGTGCACATGGGCTTGGCGGTTGCGAACTTGGTAGTAGCGACCTTGGTGGTTGTGGTGAGGCATCGTTCCTCCACGGTATTGACCTCCACAGCCAGGCTGTCTGCCATGATATTGAATGTCATTCCTGCTAGTATTTGCACAAACGACAGCATTCAAGACCAGACCCAGTGCCTGTTCGGAGAGTACGGCACCCCTGGGAAGTGATTCCGGCCTACGGTATGATGACCTAGGCTGGTAGCCATTATGTTGATGATGGAATGCAGGGGAAGGACGATAGACTGGCATATCTGCAGTGAGTGATGTTGGAATGCAATCCCGTGGAAAGTTTGCTAATGTGCATCCTTGTTTACAGTTCTCTTTTATACTCATGCTAAGTCTTTCCCTCGGTGTATTGGTTGCCTTCTTTGGTGAGTCGTTCAAAATCTTTGGATGCAATGCGGCAGCTCTGACTTCGCTTATTTCCGCATTGACTCCTCTGCCTCGAGGCAGGCTATTGATTCCTGTGACTCCCATAGCTTCGAGGTACGTATCAAGCGCCACAATACCTTGAATTTCCTCGTAGCTGAACCATGTTTTATCCCCAGTGTTCCATAAAACTTCAAAATTCGAGTTTTTACCTTTACCGCTATGCTGAGTAATTTTATCCACTGCCCATTCTTTTGGAGCTTCACCAAATCCTGGTAGTTGAACCAATTGACGTCCTGGGAATCTCCTGTCATCATTTGGAACATGTATCCGAAGTAATGACACGTGGAAGGTCGGATTTATTCCCCTTTTTCGTAAAACTGGACTCAATTCAAGTTTATAGGTCGCTCCTGCTTCCATGACATCGGTTATGGAAAATGGACCAATATACTTTGGTGTAAGCTTTCGCACTCGGTTCTTTGGAAGCTTAAGATTCTTAGTGGATAGATAAACTAAATCCCCCTTCATGAAGTCAGCAGCACGACGTCGCTTGTTTGCCTGAAACGTCTGCTTCACACGTCCCTCGATAACTTGATCATTTGCTGCCATAATTGCCTCCTTCATTCTTTGTGCAAACACGCGCACACCTGGAAATTCAGATTTAGATTCCCAGATTAAAAGTCGAGGCATCCGTCCATAATTTAAATAAAATGGTGAGAACCCCGTTGTTTCTGAGTGTGCAGAATTCATAGCATATTCTATTGCAGGTAATTTAGAAACCCAATCCTTTTGCATCAGGGATACACATTGACGAAGCATCTGAGTCATTGTTCGGTTTGCTCTCTCCGTTGCCCCATCAGTTTGTGGATGATAAGACGACGATAAGCGTAATTCGGTTCCGAGTAACTTATGCAGGGCTCTCCAAAAGGTACTAGTAAATAAAACATCCCTGTCACTTATTATTCTATTCGGCAGACCATGGAGTTTATAAACGACATCAAAATTCAATTCTGCCATATCTTTTGCCTTATAAGTCATCTTGGCCGATACTAGATGTACCATACATGTCAGATGATCAATGATTACGCATATGGAGTCAAATTCACCATGTCTGTTCCGAGATAACGGCAAACGCCCAATGAAATCTATGCCAATCGCTTCCCAGGGTCATGTCGGTACTTCTAAGGTGTGTAATAATCCCATTGGCTTTTGGTTATTTGGTTTACTTATAGCACAAACTCCACATGATCTGCAATAGTCGGTTACATCTTTAATCATACTCGGCCACCAGACTTGCTCTCGTAAGTAAAATATTGTTTTTCGTGCCCCTAGATGCGCTAAAATAGAATGTGCATGGGTTATAACAATTTCCCTAATGCTTCGGCCATCAATTTTAACATCTGGAATGCATAACAACTTGATTTCATCGCGTTCCATAAATATTAAGCCATCCTCAACTTTGAAATTTTTATAGTGAGTCGGTTTGCTTAATACATCCTTAAAAATCGATCCTGCATGTATTTTTCCTTTAGGCATTGCGGAATATTTATTCCAGGATTCCCTTTGCTAATAATACTGGTCAAGCTTGGCACCTCTTCACTCTGCAATTCTAGTTCAACATTCTGCGGTATTCTTTCGAAATGTTCCGTTCCACTTCTTGTGTTGGAGTGAGTACTTTTAACTGTACTCTCACTTCCAGAAACTGATACATCTGGGTCTGGTTCCCTTATCTTTGTGGTGCGGCACTGATTTTGCCGATTTCCCACAAGTAAATGAAAGTCTGGAGTTGGTTTACCACTGAGCCGACTCGATCTTCTAGGGTTTGGTGAGTCAACTACTACTGCAGACCCTGTATACACAGGAGCTGACAGCTCAGTTGTCGAATCCACAGGCATCAAGGGAGATAAGCTTATTTCGTCATCACTATCTCCACTTTCTACCACATATTCTGATGGATTCCTAACGATTCCAACAGGTTCACCGCTATATGTCCTGGACAACAAATCTGCCAACACATTCGTCTCTCCAGGAATATACTCAATTGTAAAATCAAACTCATTAAGGATGTCCATCCATCTATACTGTTTTGGTGAGAGGTTCTTTTGTGTCATGAAATATTCTAATCCCTTATGATCTGTGCAGATACGAAATTTTATACCTAATAATTGTGGTCGAAACCGTTTCAATGACTCCACTATGGCTAGTAGTTCTTGCTCATGCACTGGGTAATTCTGCTGCGCTGCAGTGAATTTTCCTGACCAAAAACTAACCACCTTTGCCATTTTCAGATTATTTCCCTGTGTTAGGGTGCCGCTTGCACCTGTAAAACAAGCATCTGTTACCAGGTTAATGCATTCCGCACTTGGTGAGTAATCCAAGGCGATTCTTCGTATATCTCTATGCTCATGAACAATTCGCTTCACTTCTTCAAAGGCTCTCTGCTGTGTCGGACCCCATTTCCACAATTTAGTGGAACCAGTAAGTGGACTCAGGACTCCCATAGGTACTCGGATTCCTTCGCAGTCTCCAGCTAAGTAGCCTATGGCCCCTATGAAACTCGCTAATAGACCCTTATTTGTAGGGGTTTTCCAGTTCAAGACAGTATCCACCTTATGTGGATCCATTGCTATTCCATTCTCGTCAATTATATGCCCCAATATCTTTAACTTTGATGCAGAAAAATCCATTTTATCAGGCACAAGGTATAGCTTTTCTCTCCGCAAGACATCAAATATCAATCTGATATGTTTTACGTGGTCTTCGACAGTATCTGAGTATACCACCACATCATCTAGATATACGTCCATAAAAACACCAATAAAGGGAGAAAAAATATGATTCATAAGTGTCTGGTACGTCGACGGCCCATTACAATCACCTATCTGTAATACTAAGCTCTCCATTGTTCCATCTGGAGTGGTGAATAATGTTTTGTGGACATCTTCTGGTGCAACCCTGATCTGTTCATAGGCATCCTTTCCATCAATAATGCTGCGATAGGGATGTCTCACAACATTCCACAAAATTGAATCAATATCTGGTAAGGGTGTCGCTAGTTTCTTGGTATTAGAGTTCTGCTGTCATTTGTCCACCACAGTTCGCATTCATAGTTTTCCATCTGCCTTTGGTGGTTTGGGAATTATTAGAAGTGGACATGCATTTGTACCTGTGGCCAGTCGCCAACGAGCGCTATCCAAGTAGGCTTGCTTTTTCTCTTTCCATAACTGTCTAAAAGCTTCTGGACATTTAGAAGGACGCCATGAATAAATTTTATTCTCATCAATAATTGGTATCGTGTGGTTTACAGCCCTTAGAGGCGGTAATGCTGTCTTGTCCGTGGCTATACATAAATCCTGAGCTTCGTCCCGCAGCATCTGCCGTAACCTCTCGATTTCATTTTCAAATAAGTCTGCTGCTGCAGACCTTATTGTAGCCACTGACTCTCCTTGAATAGGCTTCGACTTTTCTGAACCAATAACAACTCTCGTGGGGTTCAATCCAAGCATAACCTGATGCTGAAAAAGAAAAGGAGTACCTAGAATTAAATGATACGAATCAAGATTGACAATATCGAATGTTCATGTCTCATTGATTTCTTGATAACATATCTGAATGCTGGTACAGAAATTTATCTTTGATCGGGATCCATGAATAGCTAGCTGGAGTTGTAAAGGTTTCTTCAAAGGCTTCCATTTTACTTTTAACTGATCAGCCAGCGTTGTTGACATAAAATCTGCTAAAGATCCACTGTCTAACAATGCTCGAGCAGGTTTTCCATTTACGAATACTTCAATTACCACTGGTTTCGGAAGTTTGCGGTTAAAGTCTCGTGGTAACATAGCTGTACGTTCTAGTCCCTCCATTAAACGATCTGTCATCTCATCTTTCCTAGAAATTTTTCCCTTTGATGGTCGTGCAGCATTCAACAGGATCCATGATGGGCCTTCCATTCTTTCACTTTCAGTCTGAGTATCTGACGGATCCAAGAAGCCTCCCTGGCCATTTCGGTAATCCATTTCCAAATCATTCCTCAATCGTTCGGTTCATTGTAAAATGGAAGATACACTCCAGTCATTTCGCTCAATCTGATTTAATTTTATCAGATGTGTCAAGCTGACATCAGTCCAATCAGTAACTTCATAATCTTCACCATATTCCATCACTGTGAAGCGTTGCTGCCGTCCATATTTGTCTTTAATATTTTCAGGCCAGTCATAGAAATCCATAAATCGCTGCCACAAAAGTAAGCAGAACCGCTCTCTATTCTCCTTCTGTTCCTGTCTAATATAAGTTGTCCAGTCAAAATCCTTGCCCTCTACTTCTCTTGCAGCTCGAGCATAAACGGCATCTGGTCGAAATCCTCGAGCAATTAATTCTTCGTGTGTAACAAATAATGGTAAGTCCCTGAGAACATGGTCTTGAATCTTTACGCCCCCCCTTTGGACTCGTATAGTGAAACGAGTTCTTGGCGTTAGATCATAGAGATAAGCTGCCTCAGGGCCAAGGAATCTTCATAAGTCTTGTTCAAGCTTGCTGCGAAGGTCTGATTGATCATCAGGTAATTCTTTCTCATCTACTATTCCCGTATTAGCCTCTGCTAATACACTCTCAACAGTCCAGCTTCCTTGGATGAGATCAGATCTGGTAATGATACATTCCATGTTCGGGTGTAGTGTGTCATATACTATATATGCTCCACAACAATGTGAGACTCTAAATCTTTCTTCATGCCTTAATCCAGCATCTACCGACGTCTTTGATGGTATTTCTTGACAAAATTTTAATCGAATTTGGTCGGCTACCATACAAAATTCTTCATCATTCATTGGGAGAAACTTATCCTTCCAATCTGTGATATTCTGCAGAATCTGTTTCAAGTCAAAATCTGGCTTTCTTACAATTGACTTATTAAGCCTCAATGGCTTCCCAGGCCAAACCACATCTGCTATCCAGTAATAGGAATCCTCACTTTTGACTGTAAATCTTTCCAATGGGTTCATTCCAGAAATTAAAGCACTTTCAGGCCCAAATACCTGTATCAATTCTGCCGTTAGCCAGGGTATGTATATCCTGTCCTGTAATGATTCAAATTCACTTTCTGCTCCACTTATTTCTGGTTCTGCAATGCGGACACCAAAGACTTTAAGATCAACATCTCTTTTCTGCTTCCCAAGCTTTTCAATGCGTGAAAAACGAACAGAACCTGCCGAAATCTTTGTTGAATTTCTCTGTGAATACCTAGGTGCGTTCATGACCTTTCTATCCTGGCAATTTCGAGCTTCATGACCTTCCTTCCTACAGTTGAAACACCGTCCTTCAGCTCTTAATTGGTTCATCTCTTCTCTCGTCAATTTTGCACGTTCAGGACGTGTTTTATTACCTCCAATATTTCCTGAATTCTTCGCAGCCTTACTCTGAGGTGATTGACTACTTCCCACAGGTTTCGACGAAGATGCTTCCATATTTCTAGGCCCATAGGAGCTTCGATTGTGGGTATTCCATGAATAGTAAGGGTTATCATTCCTTTCTTTGTGTTTCTGTAACTCAACTGCTTCATATTTCGCTCCCCATTTGACTAGGTGGCTCCACTTTGCGTTCTCGGCACTATAACCTCGATCCATCCATTTCAAACATAAGTATTTGACAGCCCCCTTCCAAAGTATTCGGGTGCGCTGACATTTAGTAATATCAGGAAACTTAGACGCCAAATTTTCGACTTCTCTTGCAAAATCCATAAAGAATAGCTCCCGTTGTTGAAAACCTTCTAATTTATCTCGTAAGTCAGCCTTATAATCTGGCGGAAAACAATAATCAAATAACCCTAGATATAACTCTTTTAGGGTCCATCGACTATGATTTGGAGCTACATGGCGCATGTAGAAGGTCGAAGCTTTTGCAGATAAAAAATTTGCGACTAATCGAACTGCCCATTTGTCCTCTAAAGCATGAATCTCGACCCAACCATTGACCGCATAGGCCCATCTATCAAGTATCTCAATATTTGGAGTTCCTGAATAGGTAGGTGGTGTATTGACTTTAACATGAGAAAGCATCTTACGCAGTTTTTTAGCTGATTTCTTCCGTCTTTTCTCTTTATCCCTACGTCTTTGCTTATCATCTTCAGTCCTTTTCTTCTTGCTAGAATCGGAACTGGAACTCGACGAACTGGATGATGAGTCAGGATCATCAGAGGTCCTGCTTTCCTTGCTATTGGAGCTCGAAGATGAGCTCGAAGATGAGCTGGTAGTTGAGGTAGAACTACTACTGGAGCTTCCATCACCCCCTCCAGCTTTCTCAACTTCCTGTCCCCTATATGATGAGAAATAAGCCCCAGCAGGCATCTCAGACCGCTCTCTAGTAAAATGTCGAGCTGCACGAATAGAGGTCTTGGATTTCTTGTGGTGAGCATGTTTATTGCTATTCTTCTTGGATCTCGCAGAGTTCAAACTTTTATTACGAACTTTTCCAGTAGCTTCAACTGGAATAGCGATATCCTCATTCTCAGATTTCACGAAGAAGCTTGGGTCGGGTCGCTTGCCCTCCATTCGAACCTTTCCTTTATCTCGAGAACTTCCTTCAATGAATTCTTTGATATCACTAGTGCTTCCATCATCTTCAGAGGTCTGTAATTCCACTACCAGAGCATTCAATCTTACTGACTTTAATTCAGTAATTAAATTCTCTGTCTGTTTCCTTCTCCACTCCTTGAGCAAAGAATAAAATAATTTCTCTTCATTGAAAGAGAAAGATGGATGACATTTATCATTCGTAATCCCACCATCCACTTTGCTTACCTCACTTCCACTAGAGATCTTGATAATTTCTTCGTTCTCGAAGTTACTAGAATTGAACTCCAGTGGAAAATACTTTCGTTTAAGATTAAGAGGTATGTTTCCGGTCTTTTCTATTGCTCGGACGGTCTTCTTGGGGCTACTAAATTCCTCTGGATAAATCATATGGACAACTCGGGTCCAATTGCTAATAGCAGCATCGAGAGGTATGTATTCTTCTTTCCTAGGGAATACCTCGCTGCTCATGGGTACGCTTTCAGTGATTGTAGGTGCTTCGGATGGTGCACCATACTGAACTTCTCCGATAAATAGCCCCAAGGCATCTTGCTCATCGGAGGAACATGATATGCTACCAAATTCATATCTTCTCATGGTAGCTTCGTTTCCAGCCTTGACCACTTTGAATTGGACAGAAGAGTCCGCGGTCCTGACTGGAGAAACATCATAGGCTATCCCAGCCTCCGTTTCAACTTCCCGAGCCTCTCCAACACTTGGAAGGCCTTGTATATTGCTGGAAGATGTCGGTGAATTGGCAGAAAGCTTGGGTGAGCTAATTCTACCCCCTGTCCCGACTTCGAGAATTAACTGTGGAAGGTTAGTACCAGATACAGTTAATGAGCCACTCACTTTAGTGGCAGTCTTCTGAGAATCCCCAGGTTGGTCCGAAACCTTCTTCTCTCCCTGTACCTTACCCTTAGCACCCTTCTTATTCCACTCAGGTTTGAATGGTCGGATGGTTCCTTGACGAGTAGATGGTAATGGGTTTGAATCAGGGTTACGGGATGTCGACATAGTTAGATAGCTAGCTTAGAAAAATAAGAGAGAAATAAAATGGTTAGTACTTGGGTGATCAGTCCAATTAACCGCTTAAATACGACAAAAAGAAGTACTCAAAAAATGTAAGGGTTCACTTAATAAACTTGAAGTTAATCCCTCGGTTAGAGCTTGGCATAAACAAAAATCAGACAGAAGAGTAGTCAATGTAGTCGTTATAATCAAGACTAAGGTAAATACATGAAAGTAAAAGGTTTATATACTATCTAGTGAGTCAGGGAACGAGTCAGAAGGCTCCGATGAGCTGTTCTGACTCGAAGATATTGAGTCACAACTATATTATGACTAGATAATGAATAATCGGTGAGTCATCACACAAGCCATAATGTAGAAAAAGAGTCATATATGCTATATGATCATACAAACATAACAGTGCCGCTTTGACCAATCAAAGCGGCATACATTATAAACATGTGTTAGCGGCCTGCTCCCTTACACTCGGATTATGGTGATTTTTTTCATATCTTTAGATGCTAAGTTGGGCTCAGAAAATTGAAGTAGAGGTTAATATTTGACGATAGTATGGTATATGTATGCCATCTTACTATTAATATGCACACCACTACTAATAAATCGGATTGCACATAAACACATAAGTAGTCTCTTGTCTCCACACGGGACAAGTACTAAAAACTTGCGTAACGGTTTAGATGTAGAACTATTCCTTTTTCTTGAGAGTGGTACCTGTTTTTTTTGCCGTATTTTTTTTTCTTTTTGAAGTGGAATATCGTCAGCAGAGGTTGTGGAAAAGTGGGAAGATAATAAAATAATAATTATACAACCCGACACCATGCAGATAATTATCACAACCACGACAAAATCGGATCCCTTCTCATTAGTTCTGCACTCGCATTTCACCCTCTTCACTCCTTACGTATATTCCTTTCTAACCCCGTACGCCTTCCTCGCATCCCTGACCTTCGTTAACCAAGCAAGTTGAATCTCCGTGTTTCCAGCATGCCCAAGTCATCTCCTAACGATATTTTTAGGATTATCGTGGCTTCATATGGAAGGATTATCGAATAGTTGAGGTCACATGCGGAAGAGCACAGGCGTTGATGGGAAATGAGATCTTCCAGCAATGTTGGTCGTCAGTGGAGCAGGAATGGACTCGGAGGTATATTGTTGCATTATGTAAAGATTTCCGACGCCGCAACCAGAAAGGCATGTTATCGGATGATGAGCAAACTGGATAAGGATAGATATTTCCGTTTATAATGGGGATTTGCTTCTATAAATTCGATGTAAACACTGCCAATTGTTTATTAGCAGGTAATACAGAGACAAAATAAAAATAAAGAGACGCACACATTCGAAAACATGAATGGGACAAATAAGGTCATGATTTACACTGTCCATTTCACTTCGCTATGTAATGTAGTCGTACCGGAGGCGGATTCCAAGCGATTTCGAGAGGCTCTGTGATTTCACAGGAATTATCCTTGAATTCTTTCCCTAAATACGGCCGAAAAAATCAATATACCACTTAAATGAAGGAAAGGAAATGGGATTACATGCCCCAATAATATAGAACTATCTCCCATACACCCCCTCGTCGATTTCAGGTAGTAATAGACAGTTTGTGCAAAACTGCTGGCGCTTCTATGGCGCTATTTTTGGTTGTGCAACTGGGGCTCCACCTTAGAGCTGGTGATCACTCCAAAGCCTCTCTCCATCACAAATAGCCCCACATGCACAACAAAAAATAGCGCCACAGAGGCGCCAGTAGTTTTGCACAAACTCTCTAATATCCAATGGCCAGTGCTTCATTATTTTGCGGCATATAGACATTCCTGACTGCCTTGTCTGCGCAGCCGTACTTTCATTTTAATGAATCGGGATTTGGGACAAAGCTTCACTTGTTTATACATAGACCCTGTAATGATTCATTAGCAGAGGTTGAAGTAATAAAGGAAGAATATCACGCACTGTTCAATTTATATCTAGCATAAGGCGACCGGAACTCCACGCAAATCCATCGGATGCATATATAGCTAGCTAAAGTTTCGGCTATTATATCCTTGTCGATCTATTTTGCTGTCTATCCTCGTGTGTCGAGACCGTCTGCTGAGGAGCACTGTTATTCGTAAGTAGGAGGAACGGGGTGGAATCAGGAATTGAGCTTGGTACTTCATGATGCGGTGGGTGCGCTTCATTTATAACATACCTTAACCTAATCTAATGGTCAGCTGTGGTCGATGAGAGCAGAAGAAGCGGATATAACTGTTCGACGCACCGCTTTCGACACATATGCAGACCGGCTTTATCTCTCGCTTTTAATTTTCATCCTCCCTATTCTTGAAAATCATAAGCTCCCACTTCCAGTATCATCCTTCGAGGTAACTTTACCTTCCCGTGTCCAAAGATGCTAAGTCCACCACACGAGAAAACACGATGCACACGCGCGTACTTCCTGAGGAAAATGTTTTAGGACAGATATCAAACTGAGTAAAGGAATCATTTTGCAGAGAAGCGATTTAAAAGACACGCACTATGGTCTGCATGGTCTGCGTTTGGATGGCAGAGTATTAGAGACGATGCTACTGCTGACAATGACGTCGTCAGGTTGCGTAAGTGTGAGATTCAATGATATTTAATGAACGCCGAAATCGAATTTTACCGTTGATTGAAGGAAGAGGAGCTCCTCCGGATGCATAAGATCAGGAGAAAGTTTGAAGCACGAGGGCCCGAGGAATGGAATTTTGGACGTCTGGACGATGATCCGTTCAACGTTGTACCCTAACAAGATGCATATGGGCTGCGAGGTATGTATATATTAGGTTCAAAAATCTTACAGCATTATAATAATTGGAGGTCAAAGTTTCGAGGTCAACGTCATTGGGAGCGGCTTTATCCACTGCCTTCAAGTTTGCCGTGACCGTCGCCGTCTTCGCATCCCTCCGCCATAGCTTTCTGATCCGTTATTTCTGACCATCGTTGCCTGATGTAGTTCTTCTGAATTTTTAGGGTAGAAAAGAAGACTTGAGGAGGGAAGAGACGACTGCGGGATGCAGTCATGCATTTCTGGGATGCTCGACGGAAGCAAAGTGTCCGTCGAGTGCCGTCAGTGGATGGACGGTACCTTTCCCAGAAAGGCAATATTTAGTGTCTCTTTCCGTCAGGACACGGTATGCACAGAAGATGTATTGAGAGCAGCTGAGAAATATACATAAAAAGGTGCAATAATCCCCCTATAATGCCCAACATCTTTAGAGAGACTGAGCTTCCAAATAATTCCTTGCAACCTCCTACTTTTCAATTCCGTACTTGAAACTTCAGTACTGTCATACATCAAACCCTGTCTTCTAAATCCTCCATTGGGAAATCCCCATTATCATCACTCATTAAATTATAGTCCCCATCATCAAAGTATTGCAGGTCAGCTGCAAAATCATCATACCCCATGAAGTTTTGGAGTGCCCTTTGATTCATGAACCGGTTCTCTCTTGTACAACATCCAGGTTGGATATTAAGATCAGAAGGGTCTGATTGTCCAGCTCCACTCTGGTTGAACTTAAGCCATTCTCCAGCGGTTGCTGTTAAAGCTTTAAACCAACAAATATTTATTTTGCCTATTAATACAGGAACAGAATAATGATTTAGTGGATTTCCTGTACATATCACTTCCAAGGAAATAATATAAAAGCCTGGTCTGGTGATGGATTTCATATAAAATTCCTGGATCAGAAATAAATTTGTGTCCCCAGTGCAAGACCCTTCCTTAATGTGAGGTAAAATATTACTAGATCAGTGCCAATTGAGGAGAGAAATAATACAAATAGGCCTTTATACAGTGTAAGAAAGGGAGTGTCTTCTTTGAAATCCATGCAATTATGGTGTACTCACTATTGGGATCTTTGTTCTGCAACTCCTCTATTGGCTGGCAGACCTTATAAATGCTACTTATACCAAGGCTGTCAAGACATATTTAGTACTGAGCTGCATGTCATCATTTTGAATAGAAAATCAGTAGGCAAAACTTCTCACAATTGTGGCTACTATCTGATCCATATAAACACTCTCACAACCCATTAACCCATTTTCCTATTATCCACAAAAAAATTAGAGTATGAAAGGAGACAAAGTACCATTATCAGTATTATACCTTTATTGTAGATTGCATTTACACATAACACTGGATTGCAATATATTAGTTCAATGAACTTTATATTATACTTATGGAAGTGTGGATTACTAAGAATTACTGGAGAAACTCTAAGTGAGTACCAGTGAAAATTAATGTCACAGTATTTGAACCATACCTTCAGAGGTTGCCTTGATTACTGGCGCCAAGGCTATCTGAATGGTTGAAAGTTCACAATTAAGTGGTAGTAACTCTATTGGAAGATTATTGGATGGAACTGATTGTGAATCTGTAAAACCATAACTTTCAGAAAGAGAATATAATGATTGTATATCAATGACTTACATAAAAGAAGAACGTAGTGAAAATCAAATGCAATTATCATGATAATAAGAGGAAGTATTGCAGGACCAGGAAAATGTAGAATGGCAAAGACTTGGCTTGTTTCCAGATATACATCCTTTCTTGCTGAATGCAATGTGAGAATGAGAATAGCTTTGAAATCAGAAGGCTTCACCTCAAAAGTAATCAAGTAATTGTATATCAACAGTGACAACACTACACAGGTGAAATATCTGTAAATCTGACTGAGAGATGTGAAAAGACACTCAGCAAACTATCCTCTTAATATGTTGTCAGATGGGAACACACATATGAAATAATGTATTCAACACTACATGCAATGATTCATTCCTGATCCCAGTGTCCAACATGACCCAAACAGGATAAAAGTAAGGTTAGTGACTTGGAATTGGAGTCATAATGGGGGTCCTGAGATTACTGTAATACCTGTTAATTCTAGCTGACCATTAAAAGGGAACGAGAACTGAGCTGCTATTCCATCAAAGATATCATTTATAAATTCTACTCCATTAAGTGGTTGGTTTTAGTCTTCCATTTTGATCTCCCATCTCAACTATAATTTTACTAATCTGCTCACCTCAGCACCTGCCACCACATCAGGAAAGTTGACACGGGCGGCTAAATGTCTTCCTAGCTCATCGATTTGCTATCTAGTGCTATCTAGCCTAGGTCATGCAAAGCTGGGAAGCGAAGGTTCCAACAGGTCACATGCATTTCCAACTACCTTCATCCTTTGAAGTAGAACCACCATCATCATCCACTTCACTGACATCTTCATCTTGAACTGCAGCATGTGCTACACTCATAGGGCTTCTCTGTGTCCCTCTGACAGGGTTGAATAATCATACTACACGCTGGAACTCTTGGACTGGCCACCCTCGAAAGTTTCTCTTGAAGCGATCTCAAGCTACCTTCCTATGACATCCATCTCTGCTATTCTCTGCTGCTCTCTGACTCTCAACTCTCCGATGGCACATCCTAATGTCAAATCTGCTGATCTACTGGTGATATTCTTCACTAATATCTTCTTTATTTCTAGCGTGCCACGGAACTTCGACTGGGACCGGGGTGGTTCATGTTGAGATTATTTGGAGGCCACAACTTGATACTTGCATAAAGATGAGTTGTATTATATGCTCTTTCCTGAATTATCAGTGATTTGAAACTCCATCACTAGTTCTTGGATCCATAGAATCAAATTGCTTGAACGTGATTTTCAACAACTAAACCAAAAGCTTCGCAGTAGCCCAACTCTCGCATTTTACCATCTGTTCATTTGCATAGCGCTAGTAGCTACTTTTTATATTCTTCTTATATTAGTGTCAATGTATGTAGCTATGTCTTTAATATAATATATTTTCTTCTAGTAATCCCTGAATAAATGAGAAATGATCGCCGCTAGAGAGAGCTAGATTGGTAGAGGCCCATTGATAGCTTAGCATCGAGCTAGGTAGTACTAGGTAGCTGCTGAGCGGAAACTCAACTACGTCGGCAAGGCTCTCGCTAGGCATGCTAGGGCAACTAGGCAACGGCGGATTCGCTAAACACGCTAGGGAGGTACCTAGACCACCTAGCGCTACCTAGACTATGTCAGGTTTTGTGATGCACAATCTTCCCTATCGGAAGCCGTAACTATTTATACAGGAAATGGGTTCCAATTGGTTCCGGAAACTAAATTCTGTCGCCGTTGAGCTCAAAAGGCATCTGGAATCCCAATTGCACTGCCATAGAACTCGCGCTGAACAGACTGGCTCCACTGCACATTAGATATTTCCCGGCTTACAATCCACCGAGTGAACACGGACCAATTCCGGGTCATCACTCTCACACTTTTGCTATACTTAGTAACAGAAAAGAAAGTGCGAGTGTACCAACCGCCGGGGAATTCCGATTCCATTTCGACACAGCAATGCTCTTTGGAGCAAAATTATTATCGCATTAATCACATGCTAAGTGTACCGAAACTGCACTTTGTCACAAATATAATCCACGTATTGCTAGAGCAATAATAAGGTATCCTGCACCTCCTACAGTGAACATGAATTAAATAGCTGATAACAGACATGAAGTGAGAGACTATTTATGGATAAAAGTAAAATGTACATCAAAGACAATAAGACGTCTCAGTATGCTGATAAGAGGACACGTCAAAGAAGGCAGGAGAAAATATATACCATTGTCATTTATTAAACAGCATACCTGACAATAACTCCACTTCCCCCGGTGTAACCTAAGCTAGACTGCCGTGCTGAGTCACTG
This sequence comes from Sphaerobolus stellatus SS14, assembly GCA_000827215.1. Taxonomy (NCBI): domain Eukaryota; kingdom Fungi; phylum Basidiomycota; class Agaricomycetes; order Geastrales; family Sphaerobolaceae; genus Sphaerobolus; species Sphaerobolus stellatus. Next base: position 184,211 of record KN837105.1, on the reverse strand, counting down.
AGTGAAGTCCAGACCTCTGGTGAGTTGTGAGCTCTCACTCACTTCGTACCTCATTGTTCACGTATCCTTAGTCCTCATCGACGATACTCACAGCATAACTGTTACCTTATCGCCCTGCTCCTCGTCCTAATCGCTCCTTTGCGCCTGATCACGTCTCATGATGCACTCAGGCAAACAAATCAAATATTAATGAGGGAAAATAATCCAATCGCATGCCAGAAATTATTCGGTGCCACCTGTTGGCCGGCTGGACTAATAGTGAGAAACGCACTCCGGAAGCTCGGAAATTTCTAATCTAAAATGTTATATTTGGACCACAAACTACGACTTGCAGATGCCTGTCGGGTCTTCTTCGAGATATTTACCTGTCCAGCAGCGGATGTCTGAATAACATGCAGTCAACATCATAATCTAATACATCTATAAAAAGCTAATGGAGTATAAAGTACTTTTAGCTTTTATGAACGGCAAACGGCAAACTCCCGCGTACTTGGATAAAATTATGGGAGAAATACGGATCCGGCACCTTGTCAATGTTAAAGGGCCTTCTCCGACTCGTAATATTATTCATCGTAATTCGTCCATTCTCGTATTTGATTAAGACATGCTGGAGCACTCAGACTTCTGTTTATGTATAACGCAAGAATAATACTTACTTAATAGCGACTTAAGCTTGAAATTGAGTCGTCAATGCTCAAACCAAGAATAAAAGATTAGAAGATTAGAAAAGGGCATCAACTTGAATTGCTCCACACAGAACTTCCTAAAAGTATAAGACGTGGTAGACTCCCCTGGACGACTTCGACCTTTAGATGTCTTGAATTACAGATATCCACATCTATTTTATTCTATTTACAGGATCATAAAACTACAATAGAAACCACTGACAGAGACCCAAACGTGCGTGAAGAATAAATTTACGGAGTATAAACTATGAGAAGGTAGGATAAGACGTATTAGAGGAGGCGAGGACGAATGTCGTGAATGAAAGATCTAGCGGATAATCGTTGTTCTAAGTTCACTCTGAATCGCTGGAGGCAACGCGGGTGCTGGTGCTGTTCCATCCCTCGACGGCCCAAGACAACGCTTGTTCCACATCAGCAATCAAGTCGTCGATGTCTTCAACACCGACAGTCAGATGAACAAGGTCGGGTGTGATACCGAGCGCGAGACGTTCAGCGGGTGGGATGCTCTGTAAGTAACATATGATGAGTTCATAGCGTTAGTCATAATAACGAAGAAATAACACTTACCCCGTGCGTCATCTTCTCCGGCAGCTCCGCCAAACTCTCTACACCTCCCAAACTCTCCACAAGTGTAAAGAGCCCCGTCCTCGTCAACAAAATCTCCGAAGCTCCTTCATCTGCCAGTTCACCGGCCCTTCCAATCCTAAACGAAACCATCCCGCCGAATGGGAAGTCGCCTTTGCTCTTTCGCGTGTTATCTTCCTTCGCCCCATCAGCAAGAACTCACTCATCGACGAACTTGCACGCATGGGGAGCCAGGATCTTCGCATCGTTATTGTGGCCTTGAGGCTCCACAAGAGCGGGGTAGATAACATCCTTAATGAGCGGTGCGCAAGGAGGAATTATGTCAGCTTTATCGCGCTCCGCCCGTGCACCTTCAAGCGTAGCAACGTCTCAGCACCACGCAGCGCAAGCCAGGCATCAAACACCCCAGGCACAGCACCATGCGTGCTTTGCAAGAGCTGTAGGCGGGTTTATAGAGCGTCAATCGTGTATTTGTTGCCGTTTGCTTCGGTGTTGGAGGCGTTGGGGAGGATGACAGCGCCCATGAGGACGTCGGAGTGGCCGTTGATGTATTTTGTGATGGAGTGCACGGTGAGGTCGGCGAAGACAGAGGCAGCAAGGGCAGGACGTAGAAGGCGGAGAGGAAGGTGGAGTGGATGGCTAGGAAAGGGTCGGAAGCGGCGGGGAGGGTGTGGATTAGGGAGGAAATGTGTGCGATTGGGGGAAGGGGGAAGATAAGGTTTGTGAGGGTTTCGACCCAGATTAGCTGAAAAGAAGTTAATACAAGGGAACCAAGGAGAATGCGAAGGAGGACGTGCCTTGGGTCTAATGCTCGCTAACACTTCCTCATTCATGGCGCTATCGAAATCGACGAAGGTCGTCTCCAATCTCTGCAACTGAGAAACCCCCTTGGATATATATCTGAAGATTCCTCCGTATGCGCGCCCGTCCCCGTGCTTGCAGAATCGTTGCCGTCGTCGCGCTAATACTCGCCAACGCCAACGCCTTTCCACCGTTCGTTTCATGGTACGTCCTGCCAGACCCTAAGCACAGTTCGTTCACCCAGACTGTGGTTAAAAGTGGATGTGGAGTATATTAACCTGCCATATTCAGCCATACAAATACGGCCATATTACAGATACAGTACGGCGCATGGGTTCTAAGGGATATTCCATCACTAAATTATAAACTTTAGACCTAATATTTGTTTAATACGATCTTATTTCAACATACTTACGTCGAATACCATGGTTCAATAAGTCTCACCCTGTGCTTTGCACCTCCCGTACCGTCAGAGCTTTTCAAATTTGCTTTATGGTACAGTTACTGTACCGAAATTCCGTATACCTACCGTAAAGCGTACGGCTGTAACCATATACTATACGGTGCCAGTCGTAGTATATATATATTCTATAGTATAGACGTGTAATACCCAAAATTCTCTGTAGAGTCTGTGTTACGCTGCAGGAGTGAACGATGAGATCCATCTCTATAGGGGTGTAGCGGGATGTAACACCCATATATATCTGTAGGAGCATGGTGAGGAGTCGGGCAACATAGCCTCTATTTCATCTCTATAAAAGCTTTAGTCGTAGAAATTCACCTGCATAGTCTGTAGAACCCGCTTGACGATGACAACCAGTCATCGGTGAACATACCGTTTTCATATCTCTGTAGGAACACGATAAGTAGTCTCCAGCTTAGTGGTTGACATGATCTCTATAGATTCGGTATTCGGTCCAACTTACCCTGAATTCTTTGTAGAATCCGAGGTATGGGTCTCGATGCTTCAGTGATTGGACCAAATCTATAGACACAGGTGAGTTAGCATCCACATATCCCTGTAGCAACACCCCTATATTTCTTCGAATTGAAGGCACGCGTCATAGCTACATCAGCAAAGCGTGCCACGCGCGCTAAACTCCCCATAGTGCTAGGTAGCACTAGGTAGGATAGGTAAGTACGGAGTCACTAGGAGTCGGTATATAGACTACATAGCCCTACATACCACCTACATGTTAGGAGTCCGTGGTTGAACGATGAAACGATGTTAAGCAGCGGTTCTACGGGTAGAACAGCTTAGCGGATTAACAATGTTATCTGTAGGTACACATTGGCCCATTTTCTCTGGCCATATATAAAGCCATTCCTACAGTTATACCTCTATATCGGTCATTCCCAATGTCCGCCCGATGATTCGTGCTAATTCATTATTGATATCTACGCATAATGTTAGTCAGTATATTTGATTCTTCTCCCATGGATACCTTTCCTTTTAATTCATCCACCATGCATACACACGTATGCTCATTGTTTCTATAGGTATGTATCCTTTCACTGGTACCCCGATATTTACCCATTCGATCGGTAGGTAAGTAAATTCCCTTCAATTCTCCTTATTCCCACAGGCACACACATTCCTCGCGTGAATACAATAGTCAGCTATTCCTATAGATAATTCATACCTGCATGGCTTTCTGTAGGTACGTGTTTAAACTCACTCAGTCAAATAGCCACTTTTTCCTACGGTTCCTTCGATTCACTCCCTAGGAACTCTTCGGCTCTGCTGTTTTCTGTTTTCCTTGAACCACTTTCCTTTGGGTCCACAAAGTGCTCTCTCGATTATGCATGGTTTTTCAGCCTCATATAAGGCAGTCAAGCTGATTACCGAAGAATCATTGATAATTATTATACACCATGGACACGCTTATGAGTCATTACATCGAAATAGTCACCTTCAGCTAACATTGCCATCCTGCCAAAGGTATCCGCACACCGTTTGGTGTAGGCCTCAAACCCTCTCGACATCCGGCTTCGGGTTCGGCCTTCGGTGACCTCTTCCACGTTTGCCAAGCTCTCAACCGCCCTATTTCTCCAAGTTTTTTCGTAATGCCTGAATGTCCGTCCTACCCGCTCGCTTTCTGCCTCGAGCAATATCATTTCTTCCTCGAATCGCTGAAGGCTTGCTTTTGTATGCAGCCATTCCAGTCTAACAGCTAGATTAACTTGCCCATCAGTCGGATATACCAGGTTATTCATATCCCACACTTACCCTCCGCTGTCCACCCATGCACAGCCTCATCTACAGCATCGGAGCTCGTCCCATCTGAAATTCAACTTTCCATATCCATGAAAGCTCTTGGCGGCCTTCCCCACGCTTTGCTGCAGCAGCTTCCGCGACTTCGCCTCTCTCCCTCCATAGTCTGTGTTCGTTCAACCATTTTGAGAGCACGATGAGATCACGCCCTCGGTTTAAGACTTTCAGCTGACCGTCATGGCAACCATTCTCATCAGGGTCGCACAAACTATCCATCGCATCCCAAGCTCGCTCATACACCTCAGCCCATTTATCCACTTGCCGCTGTGCTCGCTCGATTTCAGCTTCTGAGCGTAAAAGTGCACTCTGCCCTGAACCGCTGTGCTTCCGTCGTACTAGAAAAGACTTGAGACCAAGCGCCGCACGGATTTTCTTTAACGCATCATACGCTTGCGCCAGCCGTAACTGGTATTCGGAATCCGCCAAGCCTAGTAGCCCCAACGTCTCATGCGAAAAACGCGGATAATCAGATGGCAAACGTAGCTTCTCCTTTTCAGGGAAAAGCTCCACCCCGACATTGGTTTGGAGCGCCTCGGGCGGCATAAACTCCTTCAAGGTTTTCGCCCATTCCGCCAATGCTTTGGATAACTTTCTCCGCGACTCGTCCATGTCGTGCTCTTGTCGCAATGTCAACTTTTTCTTCAGATGTAACTTAGTTCGCAGGCTTTGTCTAAGGTACAGTTCAATCTCAACACAGAATCGCCGGAAACGACGTTTACTCACTGTCTCATCTTCAAGTCCAACGCCATATTGATCCCGACACAGCCTGTGACAACCCTCATGGTCTTAGTCGCAACCATTCGGCGGTGTATAGGTTGAGTTTTCGCCGATTCTTCCTCTTGAAGCTTTTTGAGAACATCAAATCGGGATGGGACATCAGTTAACCGGGGTCGAGACTGATTTCCCCCTTCTTCGGCTTCACTCTGCTCCCGCAACTTTGCCAAGACCTCTTCCCCCAAGGTCCCTTCCAGGTTCTCCAGCATTTTCCTCTTTTCGAGCAGGATTTCTCTCGTCTTCTTGTATGATTTGAGAAGCCGCGGACCTGTAATTTTATCAGTCTATCAAATTTGCTCGAGGCAAGAACACTCGTTCACCTTCATTTATGGCTTTACGCCAGTTAGTGTCTATCTTGGCATCGGTCAGGGTGTCTTTCCGATTAAGGCTTGCCCAGTTAGTTTCAACAATCTCACCACATGTCCGCCCCACGTTCGGTGTCCAATTAAACGAGAATTTATCCGCACAACCTTCGACGTGCGATGCCAAATGAAATTTCGGCACAAGCCATATCAATTTCATCGTCTTCAATGTCTCCTGTTCCGTAGGGCTCATTAGAAGCCAATTCTTATTGATCAATCGTTTGTGAAAGTTGATGTGATATATGCAAGCAATATCATAGGATACGACTATGCGCGTGATGCCTCGCTCTAGAATATCGGACAAGATGTGAGTTAACGCGAAGTCGAAGTGGACGAACCTGCCGGTTAAATGAGCTGTATTTCCCACATTTTTTTGTCATTACATGTCCACTCACCTTTCGCCTCGTGTTAAGTCCACAGTTCCCTTCGGCATGAATGCTCCACTCCGAACACAACTTGTAGACATCTGGCCTGACGTTGGATGTGTTGGTGAACCCGCCTGTCGGGCAGGATCTCCTGCCTTGTGTTGCCCGCACGTGATGCCCTTACAGTAATGTTAACGTGTTATCATGATCAAATTAATAAGTGCACTACTTACCGTAGTATCATCCGGCGCTGCATCTCTGGCTTTACAGAATTTCTTGTACGTTTCATTGGGCCCATAGAACCCATCATCACCAAACAAAGAAGGATCTGTGACCTCCCCACCTCCCTTATTATGACGCCTCAGACGGAAGTTGCCATCCCCTCCAATAAACGTCGTATGAATTAACTCCCTGGCAAACAATATCATCGGTATCAGCATCAAAAAGGACCCCGATATGTATAAAAGAGAAATATGACGTACGTATGCGGGTGCTGTTGCCAGTCCTCATCGAGATTGATCCCCGGTAAGGGACACGATACGCATCCCATTACCAGGCTTCCTGCTTCCCTGGGGAGTGACGGGTCTGTTACTCCGGCTTGTTTCCAAGCACGCACAACTCTCCATTGCCGTTGAACTTCTTTGAAAGTCTTGTAAATATCCTATACAGTTATTGAGACAAGCGCAACAATTATACAGAGTTCCTATGCTTATCGGTGCACCCTTTGGATTCACATTGTCTGTCAAACGATGCAATGTCCCCACGAAGTCCCAAGGTGTAGTTCTTGCAACATGGTTTAGCATGTGAAAGAGCTTGAGTAAACGAAACGTGAATGCTGTTCTTGGCCGTGACATAGACGCAGGAAACAGTCGGCGACGGAAGAGTTGCTGAACAGTTGAGGGGGCACTGGCACATCGACACCACCCGACAATGACTTCATGTATGCCTGTTAAATCCGCGATGGTTAACGTTTGAGGTCCCAGCTCATCATCTATGTATGGACATGGGTTGCCACCATGCTCCAATGCTAGAAGGTAGCCCAAGTCGGCCAATGAACACTTATGAAATTGTCCATCTCGCCATTTCCTTGGTCGATGAAATGATAGCCAAGTGTGTGTACTATTAAGACATGAGGCGCAGAAGAGACCCTCCAAGTCGCAATCCAGACAGTCGAAAGCGCCTCGATTTGTGCAATCAGGCTGTAAGCAAGTGCCGGCTTCGTCGAGGGGACACTCCTGTTCGTACATTGCCAGCAGTGCCGCATCGCGAAGCTCGGCCTTCCGAAAATCCTCCAGATCATTCATATCTTTGGTTTGATCATGCGTATCCTGTTTGCATCATTTTATTAATAATTCACATATAGTAATATTTCTAGAGTACAAGCATACCGGAACAGGCTCTTCCTCCAGCTCATCATCTTCATCTCCACGCATTCCTCCTAGACCATCATCAATATCCATATCACCTGCAAGATATTCCTGAGCGAGTTGTGCCTCATACATTGATATGGAGATCTGAGTGGTGGTACCTGAACATCCGGATGGCAACTGTTGAAGAACAAGGCTCTTGGACCTGTGGCTGATGAGCTTTTCGTCTTTCTTGCCATACGACCTCCATGCCATGGATAACCTTCACACTAATCTTCGTTCGTGGATCTGCTAATGGTTTTCCCTTACATTTCTCGGCATGACTATTAAGCTGCTTGCTGATGAATTCGCGGCTGACAAGCCCTGGGCCCATGAGGTCTAGATGATTAATTGCTGACTAATCGTGGCAGCGCGTCTACACTCTGTACCTAAAACCGAAGTCATCGACAATGATCGACAGGAAGAATCTAGCCCCAATATATCTACCAGTTTGCAATCTGATCAGGAAATAGAAGTTATTAACATTGAGACAACCTTTGTTGCACCTAATCTTCATCATCCCGAATCGTTAGATCCCTCCAATTTTCTGTTCCCATTACAGTGCGCTGACAGACACATCAACCTTATGCAGTATTCGACATTACGAGTCATTCCTACCACTTGCCATGGGGAGAGAACCCTGCATTATAGGGGTGGCGTTAAAATCCCCCACTAAAGCAAAGCGCCGGCTGATGTAAGCTTTCCCACGCATCGAGAAATTCACCGGTCTCAATGTTGGTGGAGGTCGGGGAGAATTTTTAAGTCGAATGCTCCTCAATAAATGTTTCAAAATTTCATCTAAAATGTCAATTTATGTAACTACTGCATAGAACACTTTGGTAAAAAATAAACCGCAAATACTCACATGAATATTACTTACCTCTGAAAATGTAAAGTTGTACATGGTTCTTTTGATGCAAGCGGCTTTATAACGCATAGGAAAGTTAAAGAATATTAGGATGTCGACTTTTCTTCTTTTTGTTTTACTTACAATGTGTGGAATGACCAGTTTACTAGTAGCAAGAAGTGATGAAATAAGTGCTATAGATCCTTTGACTCCGGAATCCCACACAGACAGCAGACAAGTGCATTTAGATGTCAAGGTATATTTCAAATGATTATTAACAAAAAGTTGCAATGTTAGGTTTATACTTTTTAATTTATGGAGCATTCAAGCCATGGAGCACGCTCAAACAAAAAAACCACGTCGACGGGAATCGAACCTGAGCATTAACATAACACAGTATACAACTTAACCACTACATCAAAGCACCATGATATCAATACTGCTAATTGATCAGTAATCAAAGTGTATCGAGCCCGTCTACCAAATAAGGGAAATTCGGTGAATTTCTCGATGCACGGGAAAAGCGTACATCAGCCGACGCTTTGCTTTAGTGGGGGATTTAACGTTCACCGCATTATAGGATTAACCACTACTGGCGTGGCAAGGCTGGAGGACACTGAATGGTACAATGATGATATTGTGGATTTCGGTCTATCTCTTCTGTTTGGTACTCTTCTTTTCTGATAAATATTTATTCCCTGATATCCTCTTTCAGGCTTTGGTATGAACACTTTTTATCATCAAGCCAGCGACGCATGCGTATTCTCGTGTTCTCAACATTCTGGTATCGCCAATATGATGAGAAAGGATATGATGGTGTTGCCAGGTGGACCCGCAAACACTCTCTTTTCGACTTCGACTGTGTGATTCTGCCCCTGCATAACAACTCCCATTGGTTCACTGTGGCAGTGTGTAACCCAGCTGCACTTGGTGTTCGGAAACCAGTTAGGTATGATATCTATTGCCGAGTTATTGACGCCCAACTGACTGTCCTTCACATAGACCCTGCATGTTGCTTAGCATGGACTCCTCGGGCTACGGCCGTCAGATGGCTCGGACCAAAGTCCTCAAATGGTTGACGGAGGATTTTCGAGCCAGAAATGGTGATGCTTATATTGGCACGGTGAAGACGGAGGAACTGCCAGTGGGTATACCCCTTCCATTATTGTTTTCCTGTTCTCATTTCTTCTCTTGTCCCATAGTGTTCTCAGCAACCCAATGGTTTTGATTGTGAACCCTATTAGTTCACAATGTGGACCGTTTTGTACGACATTATGAACTCATCACGAATCATTTCTATGTGAGTCAGTTTCAGCCCCTTTTGGCGTTTGCATGAGTTTCCCTGAGCCAAGCATCATTTAGTCTTGTCAGGTGCCAGGGCAGCACACCAAGCTGGGTTATGATGATATCTGGCGTCCGGATTTGGCTATGAAAAGACGACTGAATATTCGTATTCAGGCAGAGCGTTGTCTGCATAGGGATGTGAGTTAGGCTTGCCAGAATCTATGCACTGTATATTCTTCTTCTTTGAATTGACAAATATATGCTAAATATCCTATCGACCCACTGATTGCCACGTTCGGTTCGTGATCATAGTCTCATTTTATACTCCGCTATTTCACTGTTCACCGATCACCGATCACGTCAATCATGTGGATCACCACAGCCGACTGTCCTACTCGTTTTCTTTCCCCCCCATCTTTTCTTCCTGCCTTAACCCCCTTCTTCAGCTCTTATGACTCCCCCTACTACACTTTTGAATCATTTGTTTTGCACACCAGAGCCAGTGTCAGGTGAGTGCTCCCTTTTCTTTCCTTTCCAACACCTATCCTAACATCCCTTTACAATAGACAACATTGACATTCCTCACTCATCTCTAGGTATCACACACCTATTCCTATACATAATTCAGCTCATATATCCTTCTTTATGATGTCAGATGAGCCTCCGGTGTCTACAGGTTAGTTTAACCTCTATCACTCCCCCATCATTCTAACTATTATCTCTTCAGAACATGATAGCCCTGCAGTTTCTCTTGGTCAGTTTGATGACATTGGTTTCCTTCTTTTTTGAAATATCTCATATGCATTGCTAGGAACGTTGAATAGATTTGTGGGGGTATTCCCGGACCTCCTTCGGATCATTTGTGGGTCTCATTTAATTGAGCGACTCGCCCCTGCATTCTTTGAAACAGTCCCCGCAGCCCCACTCACCTGGCAGTATCACACCATTGCCCTCGCTGGCCAACTTAGTCCCGCAGCTCGTCTGGCCTATGTCGAACATATTTACTTAATAGGCACATTACGGTTAATATCACGGTGGGTGTGCACCTTAGTCAATCCCTATTTCCTCAAATGCCTCTGGTTTACGCATCTGGTCCAAATCCAATATTTCCTCGATGCATGGGGCGAAGATTGGGAGGCATGCCACTGGACTACTTCACTTCGTATGGATCTGTAGCTTTATTATCGCCACAGTCACATATGGGACAGTGAACGTGCCACACTGGAAGAATGGCCGGGGAGGAGGGATTCATGATTCCATGTTGACTGTTTTCAGCTCCCTGCACACAACAGCTCCATTAATTTGGAAGTTCAGGTGCATGCTATTCTTCTGTGGGGTGTTAAATTTTTACTGATTACGATTTCATCCAGGTAGACCAGCTTTACCGCTGGCTGCTGATCATTCTCACAAATATCCAACACTTCGATACTGGCCATACTGAGCAGGGGACTTCTGCCTCTTCGCCACCTCCTGAAGATTTTATTCTATGTGCTATTCGCTGCCAGCCAGCAGGCACACTGAAAACATTACATATTTCATTGTCCCCCAATACCCACCAATTCTGACAACGAACTCTCGTTGTGGTGGAAATTGGAAGATATTAAATGCATTGCACAAGGTTGGGGTGACAGTTGTTGATTCTCATTGTAAACCATTGTTGTCGTCTCCTTTACTGTATATTAATAATTCCTATTAAATAAATGATTTAATACACTCTAAATCGAAATGATCTTTGAAAGAATGGGGTACCTCAAGATCTCAGTCACGATCAGTCATTGAACTAGACAGTTGACAGCATATTGAGTTATTATCCCGCACCCTGCAAAACTTAAAAAATGAAATGGAGTGCCAATGAGTTGCCTGTATACTGCTCTGAATTATACTGCTCTGAATATGAACTTCATAAAATACAATGTTACGACTTCAGGAGAAATGTTAAATATCAGCTTATCTTTCAAATATACACCTTTATCAGGGTGGCCTCCAGGCTCAACAGTCGCAAATAACTCCCTGCAAAGAAACTCACCTGAGATTATTCCCCCCTTCCTGCTTCCTTCATCTAGTCATCTTGTATTATTTTCAACAATCACTTTGTAGGAATCAGGAGTCAGATTTATAACCAATTTTTTCCGACACAGATATACATATTTAGCATGGACATTTCTATCCCGCACTTGTGGCGCCTTATTTAAGTTACTGTCCCGCAGTTGGGCAGGCGCCTCGTTTTCTTCTTATCTTTACCAAGTGGTTCTTCTTTTCATCATGTTATATCAGTACAGTGGCATGCAAAAAGAATGCACATGTGGTTTTCAGGCACTATCTCATGCCACATCAAGCAGTGACCTGGGGTATGAATATTAGGCTTATAGAGACAGTCTGAAAGTATTTTTTGAGCATAGAAACCCTGGCATTATTCTGCCTCTGGAGAGAAGTGTGATTTTCTGAAGCTGCCCTACTAAAAATAACTCAGTCTACGGTTTTTTTGAGAATCAAGTGGTAAATG
>KN837105.1:140802-171993 GCA_000827215.1 Sphaerobolus stellatus SS14 | reverse complement strand
CTATAAGCCTAGTATTCATACCCCAGGTCACTGCTTGATGTGGCATGAGGTAGTGCCTGAAAACCACATGTGCATTCTTTTTGCACGCCACTGTATGTCTCCTTCAATATTTTGTCTCATGGTACTAAGAAAGGCATTAAATGCACCCAGAGAGTTAATTTGTATCACTATCTATGCCAAGAGGAAGACCTGTCAAATACTTGAACCATGAAGATGCTCATAAGGCTCGCTTGGCGAGTAAGCGGGAATACAGACAGATGAGCATCTATCTGGAATGCTATGTATCCGAAGCAATTTCTTTCCCATTCACTCGTACTGTTGAAACTGCAGGCGTTTACATGAAGAACACCTCAAATCTCGCCTGCGCACACGCTGCCTTGCAGGGAGCTTGATTAACTCGTTTGGACCCTTGCCCACCTCCCCTGAGTGTCGAGACCTCAAGCCCCTTATGCCAAGTGGACTAGAGCTTCCGGATACCAACCCAGTTTGGGAACCAATATCCCCAGACAGTAACTGCAGGGTGGAATTACAGCATGTATGGCGGGTCATACTCAAGACCAAGATTGTTTCTGACTTGGATGATTTCCTTGAGCAAGAAAGCATTTACCTTAAGGTGCATTGGCCTCAGGGAGAAATCTCACAATTGCACTATATGCGCAAGGTTCACCATGAAATTTCCATCTTGGACAACTGCCATCAGAGTGTGCTCATTGTGTGTGGAGATCAATCGCCAATATAATTTGCCTGATGGAAAGGCAAGGGAAAGATACAGCGGACGTCGGGAGGAGTTGTTGTTGGCATCACACACATTTGGCTTGTTTCTTCATCATAGGGAGGAGTTTGTGGAGATTGTGATGAAGAAAGGAATCCAGGGTTATATTGAAGAATTCGATTCTGACCAGCTTTTCTGACAGTAATATTTATAAATGATGTATTTCATCCATAATATTGATGAGTCCAAGCTTCTGATGCCCAGGCAATATGTATATATTTGCTAGGATACACAATTGAAACATGATAGATCATTGGATAATGGGTTTTTCCCCTGATCAATGTAAGTGCACAGAGACAATATATTGAATCATTATGACCCTGTCCATGAACCTATACCATGCGCAGTTTTGTGTCAATTGGTAAATCTAACATGACCAAAATAAGAAAGTGACTAACAAGTGGCGGCCTGGGTCTCCGATTCGGAACGGAAATAACTGCAGGGACTTACATCCATTTTCTGGCTAGTTGGAAAAGCAACAGACATTGCCCTGCCAAGGGGATCATATCAATCTACTGCAAACTCTACCATGCAGGCCATTGATCATTGAACAGAAGAGAAAATATTTAGGAACACTCCGACCCTAGCTTGAACTACAGTTATCTTAATAAACCGGAGTTGCGGTCCGAATGAGATATAAAGCCCCCAGTGAGCACCATGGAGTATGTAGTCGCTCTCTGTAGAATTATCATAATATGAACTAATAACAGTCACTATAGATTATGAGAAAAATGAGAAGTGTAAACCCCTATCCTGTCACAATGTGCCAGGGAGGGTGAGCCCATACCATGTATACCATTGATCATTGAACTGAAGAGAAAAATCTGTAGAAACACTCCGACCCTAGCTTGAACTACGGTTACATTAATAAACTGGAGTCACAATCCGAATGTGATATAAAGCCCTCAGTGAGCATCATGGAGTACGTAGTTGCTATCTGTAGAATTATTGTAATAAGAATTAATGACACACTATAGATTATGAGATAAACGAGAGGTGTAAACTGTATCTTGTCATGACGAGACCTGGACAGCGAGCTCATACCATGCGTGTCATCAATCATTGAACAAAGATAAAGATCTATAGGAACACCGGACCTTAGCTTCAACAACGGTTACCTTAACAAACCGGAGTCATGGTCTGAATGAGATATAAAGCCCCAAGTGAAGTTTGAGGCCTACAGATATCTTGTCTGCCCATTGTCATGGATTCCTCTGCACAATATCTTCCTCATGAAACAGGTATGCCTTTTCATCTGAATGAAACTGCCTGTATATTTCGCTATTACCTCTGTAGATCCAAGTATCCAGATGGAAGTTGACAATCCCGAAAGTGACAATCCACAAGCCATTGGTCAGGCTGCACAGGGTGAGTCTTAAAATCCAGATGATATATTCACTCTTCACTGATACTACTATATTTTTTCACCTTAGATGGTGTTGCTTTGGGTGCTGCTGACACTCCCATCACCACTGGCACTGTGGATGCTGCTGTCATCGAAGCAAATACCCACGAGCCTGACACCACAGTGAAGGATGCTGATGCATCCCCTGCTACAGATGGTGGGGTTGGAGTCAATGGTGAGCCCCCTCATCCTTTGGGCCCAGACTGTATGTTGCATTCCTGCTCACTATCTACCTTCTTGCTGAGTATTGTCACAGTCAAATGGGATTTCCCATTGTTCATTCCTACCAACCAGCTTCATCAGTATTCCCTCCATCCTGAGGGTATCCATTACCTCGAGGCTCGGCTGCCTGAATACGACAAAATCGAAGGTCCTCAAGGCGAAACTGTTGAAGAATACAAAAATCGCCTGGGGAACTTATGGCTCAAATGGAAGAAGGATCTCAGCGAAAAGTATCTATCGTATTATCCAAACTTCAACTGGCATTCAATGTTGCCTTCTAACCCCAGCGCAAGGCAACTCAAGGCAGCCAAAAGGGTAATGTGGTCCTATGTGTGTTCATATCTTCGCAATGTAACCCTTGTTTCTTGATTATATAGTGTGTCTTCCTGAAGATCGACAATATGCTGGCACGCACACATCAGCCAGACCAGGGACCTGACATAGCTGATCAACTTTTCCATGTGGCGAAGAAACCCACAGCAAGTGTGCTGTGGGCCCGTGCCTGTTATGACTACCCTGACCGGGAGTGTGTTGCTTTATTGGCAGCTGGCTGGAAGCCAGAAATGATACGCACTGAGGCATTCCCAATTCAGGTTCGTATACGCGCTAAGCTCTTTCGTGAGCTTGCCGAGGAGGAACAGCATGAATGGTGGGTGAAGGCTAAGAAGTTCCAGACAAAGTCTCCATCTAAGTAAGCACTGGTGGCTTCTCATTTATTCAGAATTGCTGACGAAGTCTTAGGGACGAAGTTATTGCCACTCTCCTCAAGTTGTTTGCCATGATAGGTGATGCGATTGCGGCTAAGGTGGGATGGTTTTTAGATCAGGGCTGCTGGGTTGGGGACGGACGAGAAGCCTTGCTTTTTTGTGTAGGTTATTCTTAGGCTGTTATGTTAGGTTATTCTTTCACATTAATTAGTGAACGTTATAAACCTATTGTTGGTGGAAAGATGATGGATTATAGTGAATTTCCAGCAGCTGAAGCTTATGATGATGGCTTTCACGCGACAGTTGCTGGAGCTCATTCAGGTACGTGTCTTCAGTTACCTGGGCTAGCATTAATCGAGGTTGCATCAAAAGTTGATATCAAGGATGTTGAAGCTTTGCCACTCTGGAAGCCTGAAATCTCAAAGCCTGTACCCAAGGTCATTCAATTAACCTTGTCAGACATGCTGGATTTAGATGAGAATGGCTTAGTGACAACACCTTTTGAGGAGCTGGGTGACCTTGTGCAAAGCTATGTTGAACAGGCATATGGTGTGTGAGCATATAATCCCTGAAGTATGTTACTGACTAAAGTGCTCAGCACTTGTTCATATCGGGCGGAGTCAGATCAAGAAGGCACCCAAGCCTAATTGGGATGAGATTGCTAAGTGGGAAGGCGAAAGCCTCCGCCAGTGTATTGATCCTGAATGTTTGCCTGCTGCCCCATTCGAATTTCGCAGAGAGAACGCGCTCTTCTCATCTTAACACAATGGATCATTGATGGTGAGGCAGGTAAAAGGGATGAGTTGACTCATTTCAGGTGGCAAGGTCAAAAGGATCCTCTGATAGTTAGGGAACTCAAGTTCGTTGTGATTGTGTTTGGTTCATGAGCAGGAGCTAATGATAATGCATGGCATTCTACTAAAGGCCTGCGACACAGGCTTCGAAGAAAGAGTCAAAGAGAGCAAAGCGAGGGATAGATGTGGAAGAAGGGGAGGATGGAGGCAGTGCTATGACAAAGGGCAAGAAGCACAAGAGGTATGGTCATCTGGTGTATTTACGAAGGTTAATTTTACCACTTTATGTCTTGCTAGCCCTGTGACTGGCGGCCCACGGAAGAAGTCCAAGACAGAGGTGGTCATGTCAGCTGACAAGCGAGAAGAGGTTGTGCAGGTTGACTCACAGCCTACAACTAAGCAGGTCTTTACGTTATCATCTTTATGAGTTGCACTCATATATTCTGTCTTCGTACTCACAGTACAATGACTTCTTTGACCAGTGCAACGGAAGGGCTTTCCACAGTTGATGTGACAAAATCCAAACAGAGACCCATGCCCAGACCAAAGGCATCCACTCAGAAAGCACCAGTGAAAAAGACAACCAGCACCAAGAAAAAACATGTAACTGATAGTGATATGGACAGCGATATGGATGCTGAGGAGCAGAAGGAAGGTGCTTTCATCATCAAAGGCAAGGCAACTGTCCCGCATGGGGGAGATTATGAACAGGTGTGTGGATTATTCCATGCATTGTCTTTATACTAACACATAAAGTATAGTGGTTCTTTGACTTCAAAAAACGTAACAACGAACTTGACTGGGAAGCAGAGAATGCCAAGGTGATGGAGTGTGACGTTGTGACCGCTGCACACTTTGTGGAAGCTGCTGATTTGCAGTGCTATATGGAGTTGGTGCGTAGAATTTGGGCTGGATGAAGTAATATAGCTGACTGCGCACTGGCAGGGTGCTCATCTTGATGTCATTCAGCCAGTGGATGTCGTTAATCAGCCAATTGCTAATCTGGTCGATGTTGTCCTGGACTGCTCGAAGGTCCTTCCTGCCATATCCAGTTACGGACGCATCAACAAATGGGATCAGGCTAGTTCAATCCTGCTGACTTGAGCAGAAGGGTTCTTGTCGGCTCTCACCAGACATGAGACTGATCGACATTGGTCTTTGGTCAAAGTCGGAGGGAAAGCTGGCCTTTTCCCTACTCTGCGCTGTCTGGAGTTTGTACACCGGGCTGTAGAGACACGCCCAGGACTGCAAAGTCTTCGTCCTTGTTTGGATGCTGTGATGGATGTTTATCATCTTGTGGTCCCTCAGGGACAATGGAGGAGATGGGCTTCAAGCAGTTTTGTGATGGAACAGTATGATGGAGGGCACAATATAGGTTCCTGTTGGCATATATACATGGAGGCAGTCATGCGTGCACAGTTAAAGCCAGAATTGGTGAGTGATTCATAGTGATTCATCATTATGCATGCTGAAATTATACCTAGTGGTGGTGGCCCACACTCATCAAAGAGATTGCTGCGGACGCGGGGTTACGCGAGCGCGAAGTTGAACCATGGTACCTCGCTGTTCGCCACGATCCTATGAACTGGAGTCGTCAGCAAGTCAAGGCAAAAATGCAGGAGTGGATCAAGGAGATGGATGAGACATTGACATGCGTGGCTCCATTGTTGAGAAGTTCCTGTGGTGTTATGGGCTGTACATGCTGAAGAGGGTGAGGAAGTTATCCATCGGGGAGATGTTGGATAGAGTAGTTGAACAAACCTGTCTGTGGTTATTGAAGGACACGTAAGTTATTTCAAAACATATGAATATTGTATCCTTGCTGACCGGCATTTCCAGGGAGGGTCTTAAACGGGGCATCGCTGAAGCACGGCACAAGCTCTTAAGATGCGTTCATTATTGGTTTGTTTGTCACTCTGCACTCACTTTGCATTCAGACAGAACCTCTGGAACACGTACCTCGATACTTCACAAATGCTTCTGCCCAAATCCAGTGATGCTCATGCCGGGAGTTCTGAGCTGCCTACGGCACCGGCTTCCACAAGCGTGACTGATGACAAGGCTAGTGAGCAGCATGCTAGTGCTCTCGTTAACCTCAGCATCGACAATCCTGTTCATGCTGAGCATCCTACTTCGCAGGCAATCGTGTCCACTCCCATCGCTGCTGTGGAAGTCGGCTCAAAACCACCCATCATCGCTCCCCATGCGGTAGTTGAATGGGATATGGCTAACATGTCCATGGTAGAGGTGACCGAGGATGTCATCAGGGTAGCACGAAAGCTGCACAAGCCTGTGGCCACTGTGCATGATGGAGGAGAAGCCTCCACTAAGTACGTGTTATCCTGGCTGGCTTGCTCATCCTGTCTTGATCACCTTCTGCAGACAAGACTCAGCAGGAGGAGACGGGATTCTGCTTGAAGCGCAGACGAAACCCACGTCTAGGAGGTAAGCATTGTCAGCGCGTTAATATGATGCCAACCAACGTAACACAACGCAGGAAAATTGGCCCGCCTCCCAGCACCGGTGAGACACGAGCGGCGGCCAGGAGGAAGCTGGAGGGTGCGTAGCTGTAGCTCACAATTGACTTGATATGTATTTATGCGGAGCTGATTGATTGTGGAACTAATGTAAACTACAAATTCCATGGATGAGAGGGCCTATGCGATGATCACCTCTCTACAGAATATGGGTAGCTTATTTCAGTTTCATTGGGAGTGCTGAAGCCAGCCTACAGGTTCGGTGATTGCCAGGTGATTGCGGCGGTAGCTGTCCTACAGATAGTAGGTTTCAATGCAGTTTGATTGTGGAGCTAATTCATACCCCAGGTATTCCTTGGAAGGGATTCAGCTTTATTGCAGAGGTAGGCCAACTTACAGATTCAGCCCATGGGAGGGTTCGTATCAGCAAGGTCCCTACAGAAAATGGATGGGTGGTGTTTCTACAGATTCATTCGGATGTCATTTCTACAGGTTCTGGATTCGGGATAAAGGCGGAGTTTTATCAACCTATAGATAGGGCGTGTGAGACGCCATGGCATCTGGAGTATACCTACGGATTATGGGATGCTGGATTTGTAATGAAGACGTAATTTTAACGACCTATAGATACAGCGTGTGAGATAGAATGTCATCTGGAGCATACATACAGATTATGGAATGGAGAGCTTCGGTTGCGTTCGGAGATATCAGTAGCCTACAGATGTTACATTTGTGGTGCAATTGTATGGATGATGGTCCTACGGATTGTTCATGGTCCGTTTTATTGGAACCTATTGAGTACTAAAGTTAATACGATCCTAGAGAGCCAGTTGCATCAGTCGCATGACTACAGAACGCATAGTCAACATTCCATTGGATTGTGAAGGTATTTCGTTCCTACAGATCCGCTGTTTAGGAGGCCATCGCTGACGTGATGTTTCTACAGTACCTGGGGTCGTCGTTTTATATGCGTGCGAACCCTATGCAGACCTTCAGATATGTCGTTTGGGGAACAGTCTCATCCATAATTTACCTACAGATGCGAGGTTTGTGAATTTTCATTTTAGTGCATACCTTATATTGACCTACAGATTCAGCGGTTCATAGGCAATGACACGGATGACATTCCTACAGATCATAGTTTGAGGACGCTCGATATAATTGGGGAATCTATTGCCAGTCTACAGATGAGGTGTTGGCAGGCAGTTGCGGTGTTGGCAGCTCTAAAGATCGTGGGTTCCCCTTTATACCGTGGCGCTGTATTTATATATAATATGCCAGGCTCTCTATAGGTATTTTGGGAGTCCTGTATCTATAGAGCCTAGGTTGTGAATGACGGGTTGCAAGGTTTCGCCGGGGGAGGGGGTATGGGGAGAGTATAACCATACCTACAGATTCTGTGTCTAGCCCCTCCCAATGATTCTTGCCTGCTTCGGTAACCAAGAATTCTACAGTGAAGTCTAGGTGTTAGACACATATCCTACAAGAATCCAAGTGGCCTCTGGTGAGGAACCGAGATTTACGTTAAGACGGTGTTGGATAGCGAATCCAAGAACTCACATACCATGGGATTATCACATTAATTCGCCACCCATCCCTTTTCCCAATGCCATCCCAGCACAACACATTCGTCCGTAGGGGATATAATCGTCACCTCTTGAAGTACCTCCGACGGACGATATGTTCTATCTTGATCGGACAGGAGGCGGTCATGCACAAGGTTGTGCGTTGTTGCATGCAGGGTAAGCCATCGGAGGAATTTGAATGCTGTGACTTCCCCAGAGCTTTGCTCCTGTATACCTGAGTCGAGAATGCGACTAACTAGGTTCAATTCTGATATTGGAAGACGATGCCTGGCTTAAAGGAAAACTTGCATCTGTCTGCAAATCAAGTCACTGGCATCGGTCTTCTCTTGTTAGAGGCTATAGCTAAATATGGCTTTTTGTATTTATTTCATACTTTGTACTGAGCCTTTTTCAGAGTGTATCATGAGGACGAACTTGTAACGAAGAGTATCGCGACCGAGGAGCAGATTTCAATAGCCGCTTGTCCTCGTTGTGTCTCGATAAGGGTTGCCAATTTTTTTGAAGCTTTCTGCACGTTATCTAAGAATACGATGAGTCACAGGGTTAAATTAGGTTAGAAGTCGCTAATCGATGCGGCTTCGAATCCTGCGAGTGAGGTGCTTTTTAGCTAAGAAATACCACGACCCCCGTGACGGGGAGAGCCGGGGAGAGTGCGTTGACGTTGGAAACGGTAAGGAGGTAAAGAGAGGAGATTGTTGTTTGATTGTGAGACGTCAAAGGGAGGAGATTGTTGTGTGATTGTGAGACGTCGATGTGATGTGTGGGAGGAGGAGGCTTAGTGGACAGGGTGCCCCCAGATCAGAGATTGCAGGAGGATCGGATGCTTATGGATATACAGTCTGAAAGCATCAGACGTCCATCTGCCAGCGTCTTGGATCCGTTCAGGGGGGTCCCTGCCAAGGTGAGAGCGAGGGCACCTCCTAATCGCAAGGAATGGCCAGATATGTCAGAGGGAAAGGAGCGACGGAATAGAGAGATGAAATGCGACCTCTGAGGGGGTGATCTGTCGGAACGTAGCCAGAGCTCGGGGCGGCCGGGAAAAAGGGAGTCTCGGGATTTGAGGTATCTTTTGAAAAGATATACAGGGTCGTATAGGGAGTGAATGGCTTGTATGAGGACGCGGACACCATCGAAAATTTTGTCGGATGTATGGCTTGGAGGTGATAACTGTAGTAACCATCCTCAAGGCGCACAGAATGTCACATGGGGACGTTCGTGTATAATTGCAGGCGGCGATTGTCTGGCCAAACGAGTTCACCAAGGCGGTTTAGACCGAAAAAACCCGATGTGACCTGGGCTAAGAAAAGTATGTCATTGTGCGACTCAGAGCTTCCGACGGTTTGAACGAGCATATTCAAATCCGATAGTTCGAGGGCTTTGCGCCATTTTGGCTCCGAGTGGCGGAGTCTCTTGCAACCTAATAAAGTTTTTTGTACGAGGACAGATTTGCGAATGGAGCGAATGTTGGGAAAAAAGGGTTCGAGTTCGTTTTGGATGCCGGAGAGGTAGGAGGCGACAGAGGAAGGCTTGATGTGATTGCACATGTACACAGTGTAAAGGCTGAGTGTATCTGCGGTGGATTCCACTGGGAAGTCATGCATGCGACGGAAATCAAGATAAGATGTCAAGGCGGCTGTCAGGAGACAACCATAAAATTCCGCCCGGGATTATTTCCAATGCCAATAATCCCCAGAAAGCATTTCCGCTCGGAATTTCCCAGCAACACATTCATTGGCTTCTGTGGCCAGAGAGTGGAAGGTTCGATTGGAGGCAGTGACTCCCACGCGGATCATGGGACAGGGTTGGTTAGTACATGTAAGGGCAACCCTCGGAGCTGAGCAGACATCATGCAAAGCTAGCTAGCAGAGGGGAAATCCAAAGATATAAGATATATAAAATGAACAAATAAATACATGTGGAGGGAATCTCACCTAGCAGAGGGGAAATCCAAAGAGAAATTCTTTGATTGCCTCTGCCAGTGCAAGCCCAATAAATACCATCCGGAAACAGGAACCATTGATGCCAAGGAAATACACAATAGGAAAATATAATGAACATCCGGAACAGTAAAGTGGAAGCGAACGGAAGAATAATAGAAAGATACCTGGTGGCTGACCCGGCATTAACCACTCTACCACCAATGCGTGGCAACTACCTGCGCGGAGTCCACTCCCTCCAACCCAACCTTCCGCTTTCTGGCCACAGAAGTCGACGAACGTGTTGCTGGGAAATTCCAAGCGGAAATGCTTTCTAGAGATTATTTTGGCATTGGAAATAATCCCGGGCGGAATTTTATGGTTGTCTCCTGACAGAGAAAAGCTTCCTGGGGGTTATTGACATTGGGGATAATCCTGGGCGAAAATATCCCGAGTGGAAATCTAGGGTCATCCCCTGACAGTACAGGGTCGGCCACCGCATCATGTTTCCGTTATCTTTTCCCCTTATTCCTGATGTTCATGTGGTACTCACTTCGTGTATTTTCTTGGCATTGATTCTTCCTGACTCCTTGTAGTATTTATTGGGCTCACACTAGCAGAGGCAATCCAAGACTTTCTCTTTGGATTTCCCCTCTGCTAGGTGAGATTCCCTCCTCATGTATTATTTCGTTTACTTATATATCTTTGGATTTCCCCTCTGCTAGCTGTGTGTGATGTCTGCACGGCTCCAAGGGTTGCCCATACAGCAGAAAGTCTTCTGTTAGGAACCGGACTCCGGAAATGATTGCCAATATTCCCTCATTCAGCCTCACAGATGAGAGCACAGACATGAGTGTAGTGACTGCCCCAGAGTCCCCTTTCCAGCAACCGGTTGGAATGGAAATCTGCCAACTATGACCACAGAGGCCGATCGCTTGAACGCCTTAGAGTTATCGTTGATGAAAGAACACACGAAAACTGATCAGATTGAGAATCAATTAAACAGACTACTAGTGCTCTTAGATCCCACAGGGAGAAATGCTGAACCAGCTCCGCCCGGAGAGGCTCCATCTGTACAGGCTATGGATGAGGATACCCCGTCAGAAATGAACACAGGCAGAGGTTTTCAAATGCGGCCCTCTAACCCATTAGATTTTGATGGCAACCAAATGAAAGGGCAAGCTTTCCTCAACTCCTGCAATCTTTATTTTTCGATTGCCAGATGTGCTTTCCATAACCAGCAGGCTCGTATTAGTTGGGCTTTAACCTTCTTCAAGTCAGGCCAAGCAGCCAGTTTTGCTGACCGGATTCTCAGGACCCAGACTAGCACCCGCGCGCCCTACTTCGCCGACTGGAAAGCTTTTGAGGCTGAATTAAAAAACGATTCACACTGTGAAACAAACAAGTCACCACTATCACCAGTTAGAAGGCTCCGCATGGTACCAGGGCACAGAGTCGGTGGATGACTATGTAGACAGGCTCCGATAGCTAGTTTTCCATTTGGGCTATGTTGATGAAGCCAACCTGGTAGTCAAGTTCAAGAAGGGACTCAACAAATTCTTGCAGACCACGGTGGCAACGACTGACCCGGCTCCAGCCTTCGAAGGCCCAGAGGCTTGGATTGAAGCAGCACAAAGGGTAGCCAACGCCAGAGAAACCAGCAAGGTGTTTGAAGAAAATCTCGGCATGGTTGAAAAACCGGCGGCACCCAGCCTTAAACCCCTCTCAGTTCTCCCAAGAATGCTGCCCACTGTCCCACCTGCTAGGACCTTCAATTACCAGGCCCAGTTGCCCATACCAGTTGTCAATTCCTGACTGGAACCCAACAAGACTCTGTGATGGCCCCGTCCCTATGGACATTGACAGGACCCACGGAAAGGCCAGCATATCCAACATTATATGCAGGTGTTGTGGCAAGACAGGCCATATTAGACACTTTGTGCAAAAGCCGCAGCACCTCCAGGTGGCGCTATGACGTTGTGCATATTTTGGCTGGAGAAGAGCTGCAAGTTATTTCGCCATCTACTCTTCACATCTTCATTCCAGTCCACCCTCAGCAAGAAGCTTGACTTCTAATAGTTGTGACGAACTTCACAGCTTTTCCTTTCCCTTTCACGACTTTCCTTTTTCTTTCATGACTTTCCATTCCCTTCCACGACTTTCCTTTTCTTTCCATGACTTTCCTTTTCCTTCCATCACTTTCCTTTTCCTTCCACGATGTTCTCCAACCTCTTTTTACCCTTCCTTCTCTTCTATTTCATTTCATTTTTCCAATGACTCACCTAAGATTTGAGATGTATGAGACATACATTTACTTTGTAACAAAGCATCTTTTTGCTCCTGTACATCTTCTGAATACCCTAGTCCCACACTACAGGCCTTTCATCCCATGTAGCACCTCATTTGACACTCAGACTTCACACAGTCAGCCTCAAATCCTTTGCACAGCTCACTCCAGGAAGGTGCTATTGCAACTATTAAATTTAATAGTGTGATATCTTAGGAAATTCTAAGAGAGTTGACTCCATCCATATTACTAGTAGAAGTGGGTGCCTGATTCTGAGTCCATTCACCATGAAACAACTGCTGGGCCAATCAGGCAGATTTCACTATGAACAAGTAGATTTTGGCAAGGGGACCAGGACCTGGTATACTTGAAAGTGCAGGTTCCAAGAGTGTGAGTTAACCCTGCCTACACCCTCATACAATTTGTACCCTGGACCCATGCTCCCATGGCCCATGGTGATGGGACCTTTGTTTCCCCAGTATTTTTTCTCTACACCTCCAACTGTGTGAATCCACACTTCCAGTTATAGTAGGTCCTGGTCCCCTCTCTAAAACCTACCTGTCCATAGTAAAATCAGCCTGATTTGTCCAGCAGTTGTTCCATGGTGAAGGGACTCAGAATGGGGTACCCAATTCTGCTAGTAATATGGATAGGGGGCAACGATACATATTTCTGAGCATGTAGACCCAAGTTAATAGACACCTAGGTAGCTGAGAATCTTTTATTTAAGTACCAGACCCCCCACATCAACCTAGTAGTGCTCAATGCATCAAGGTTGAGCTACAAGTTGCATATGTCTGTTACACAGGAAGAAAAATTCAGCAATGGCCCACATTAAACTTACCATGGTTCTGTGTATACCTTCCATCATATTGGAGGGGCTGGGCTTTCACATGAACATTTGACTGGTGTGACAGGCTGTGACATACAGGACTAGAAATGCAGATGGGCTCTGACATACAGGACTAGAAATGCAGATGGGCTCTGACAGGTGATTAAAAGACTAGACTCTGACTTTCTTGATTTAGAACCTAGAGTTTCAATGTCTGCACACATTGTCCCATTTTCAGAATCAGAATAACTACCCCCTATCACTGGCAATGGCTCCCTGTGCGTGGTACTCATCCCTAACCACCTATATAATGAAGGAGGCAATAAACTTCACTTCTGACCATCTAAATCTGAAGTAATCAATCACTGGTGTTATCCAGTGGTATCTTCAATTAGGCACCAGTCCTAGTCTTTCAGTCTGGGCAGCCACAGTAAACAGTGCAAACTCACAATGCAGACAGGCTTCTGGAAGGTGGCCAAGGAGTTAGACTCTGACTTTCTTTATTTAGACCCTAAGTCTTCAATGTCTGCTAACATTTCCAATTGTCAGAATCAGAGGACTAATCATCACCTCAATTATCTGAGGAGTCAGCTCTGGGATAGCTTCACATTTGTACACTCTTGGTGGTATATCAATGGCACTAAATGAAGTTCTATTCATTTTAGGGACTAGACATTGGCAGTGTACCTTTTATAATGCTTTCAACAAGTATTTCCACTCTGTGCCAAGGTAAAACCCAGTAAGGTCAACCTTGATCATGGTTTTCACGGAGAATATATGAGATGTGCCTGGCATAAATAAACCTTTTCGCAGATCAGTGGGAATCCAAAAGACCCTGTTACCTGTATGAGTCACTATCCAACCATTAGCTGCAAGCCGGAGGAATCCCATGGGAAATTCATGGAGCAATGGAGAGTGTCAGCTTGTGGAAGAAATTTGATATGAGTTACAGCTCTTTTCATTACGTAAGGCGCGCAGGTGCTGCGTGGACATTGTTCGCTGGGAAAATTCAGAACGGCGATAACTCATTTAATTCTTCACCTTTTCTCTCGAAACTTGGGCTGACAACGCTTTAGTATGTACTTGAGGGCACAATGTATCAGCTCTAGCAGGAATCCACTTTAATAGAAACCAGTTGACAATATTCCTCTATCAGAGTGATGGCATAGCGCGTTGACAAATAAACCAAACAACAGACCTATTCTATGAGATTATGTCCTGTTTTATTTATCGTGCCCTCAAGTACATATTGAAGCATTGACAGCCCAAGTTTCAAGAGAAAATGTGCAAAATTGAATAAGCTATCCCTGTTTTGAATTTTACCGGCGAACAATGTGCGCACATCACGTGCACGCCTTACACAATGAAAAGAGCTGTAACCATCCGGAAACTGCCTCTATATGGCTGGATTGCCTGTCTTCCAGCCACAACATTCCATGGAAAATCAATATGATTATCTGAAAAAGAAATATGCTTTCCATCAAGTGAAAATGAAATAGAGTGGATCATACCTGTGTGCCCTTCATATGGCTGGCCTACTGACATCCCAGTCTCAACACTCCACAGATGAACAGAGTGATCATCTGAGCCAGAGGTTATATATCTCCCATCAGGTAAAAAAGAGACAGACCTGACTGAGTTTGTGTGCCCCTCATATGGCTGGCCTACTGGCATCCCAGTCTCAACACTCCACATACGAACAGTGTGATCATATGAGCCAGAGGCAATATATCTCCCATCAGGTGAAAATGAGACAGAGCTGACCAAGTTTGTGTGCTCCTCATATGGCTGGCCTACTGGCATCCCAGTCTCAACACTCCACATATGAACAGTGTGATCATATGAGCCAGAGGCAATATATCTCCCATCAGGTGAAAATGAGACAGAGCTGACCGAGTTTGTGTGCCCCTCATATGGCTGGCCTACTGGCATCCCAGTCTCAACACTCCACAGACGAACAGTGTGATCACATGAGCCAGAGGCAATATATCTCCCATCAGGTGAAAATGAGACAGACCAGACCAAGTCTCTGTGCTCTTGCAGTTCAAAGATTAAAGGTTGATCCAAAGTCCCTTGCAATAGTTGAACCACTGGTAAAGATGGCACCTTCTTGACCCATTGTGACACCATTGAGTTCTGGGAACAGAAGGGCAGTGCTGAAATATAGATGTGGGAAGGGCTGTATGCAATTGGCTCCACAAATTTGTCTATAAATTTTGCAGCATCCAGCAAACCAATCTTGAGTGTACTCATATTCTCCATTCTCTATTCCATGTCAGTATTGCATCACCAAAACATTATTTAAACATACCTGAGATAATGTATTCAAGAGCACACCTCCAGTCTGCACATTCCCCTCTACACTGAGTACTTCCAGCCAATAAAGAAATTTTCCAAGTAAAAATGACTCTATTTGCCTTGAATGACCTTCATTTAGCAATGAACCCATGCTGTGCAAACATAGGCTAAATAGGATGGGATATGAACTATTGCTCCTGCTCCCTTACTATTTTTGTATATTTTTGTTGCACCCCCAATGCCAAAGTGTAATTCCATCTCCATAATTGCAAAGCACTGATCTGCACTGCTGCTGTGGGCAGAATCAAGCTTGATAAACCACTCATGAGATCCTGCACGAGATTCAGTGATCAAATAGTCTGGGAAGGATACATGATAAGGGATGATTTCTCCATCAGCATCCTTTTCTGGAACATGAATTACAGAATGTAATGACTGCACTGCTGCTCGAACAAGTTGGGGACTTGTATTCAACAATCTTGCATAGCCTGTCACTTGCAGAGGTTGAGTGGCAGAGACAAGCAAAGAGACAGGCTTGAATGCAAGCTTTTTCATCTGGATCTATGTTGCTGAACGCCTCAGAGAGAATAAAGGTGTATATATTGTCGATACCAGCAACAGCAAGTGTTGGAGGAGTACTCAAGGAACAAAGTTTCTTCAGGCACTCACTTGGACTGCCCTTGTAGTTGCCAATATATGCACATATGGTTGAAACATAAATGAAGAGCCCCCCAGCACGCTTTGTGAGAATAGTCACTTCCTGGGGAGGCCAAGGGGTATTAACATATTCATTCCTTAGCTGTGGTATCTCCATGAGTCGATGAGTGAGGTACATCATAATATCTGCTTCAACAATGTGGTCCTCAATCTCATGTAAGCGAAGACCACTGTGGGGCTTTGACTGGACTGCAGACCGTATTGGTGGCTCAGGTCGGCTGGTTGCAATGATCTTCAAATACTCCACTGGTCTACTGGTCAGAATGACATTCAGTAACTTTTCGGTTGCCACAGGATCATCACATTCATCAAGAGCATCAATAGCCAGGACAGTGGAAGCTGCGTACTGCTCAAATGTGGCTTTTGCTGGCTCCAGGATCAGTAGTTTGTACTGGTCTGCAAGGTTCATGCCAAGTGGATCAGCACATCCCCTCTGTTGCAGTACCTTTAACAGCTGCTCTCTGAAGCCAGTAGATGTCCGAGCCATCGCCTGTGCAAGTGATGGGAATATGTTCTGAAGTGTAGCTCGGGCCTTGGACTTGCGTGAGCAAAAAAAAACTCCCACCAAGCAGACCTTCCTTGTCAAGCATGTGACAGAAAGTTTCTAGTACAGTAGTTTTTCCAGTTCCAGCGATGCCACTCAGCCAGAAGATGTGAGGGGCACTAAGGTCCATGCTCCATCCCCAAAGTTCAGCAAGTAGTAGAACACGAGTTCCTTGCATACAGCCTTGCCGATCTTCATGATTGAATTCTGCCCCTGTAACACATCCAAGTTTACCAAGGTAAACTTTGATATACATCAGAAGCTTGACAGACTCAATCTATGTCAACCTCACCATCACTGTGGATATCTGATATCTTGTTTGAAATAGAGGATGTCTCAATATGAGTTGCCAGCGAAATATCCATCTGTAAATGTTAATGAATGATAAATTAATCCCCCAAGGGAAGGCAGCTCATACCATGACAACCTGAATGGCATAGTTCACGTCACGCATTGTTTCTGTCATGAATGCAATGTCTGCTGGTGCTGACACCACTCGAACTGGAACACTTTCCTCTAGTTTCTTCTCAAGCACTGTCCTTTTCTCCTCAATAGCTCTGTATCAATCTCTATAAACGAGGAATCTAAAGCTGTCTAATAAGATTCCAACGGCGTACCGGGCTAATCCAGTGAGTGCATTCATAACGTTGACCGGGACATCATCCTGATACAACCGAATGACAGCTAAAAGTTCCTCAAGCTGTTTTTGAAGCTTGGTGAAACCGCGTTGAACGTCATGCACAGCCTGTGAACATGTAAGATGGTTTCCAACTAAGAAAACCAAGGACAACACTCACATCATATCGTTCTATTATTTCCAATATCCCAGCAGCAACTGATTTGAGTGGTGGAAATACATCAGTTACATTGACGATTGTCCGCAGTGTCTCCTTAATTGCAGCTTTCGCGACGTTCCTCTTCCTCGCTCCACCCTCCGACTGATTGCTCGGTGTGGTGGAAGTAGAGTTGATAACGGCACCTTCGTTGGAATTTGAGGTTGCAACGACGGGTTCGGGAGGTTGTTGATGAACGATAGAACGCAAATCAGTCTTTCGAAGTTTCCTTGTGAGTGATTCTGGAATCAACCGATCCATCGCACGTTTCTTGGGATTTGAATCCATCTTGGGTAGGAAATTGAGTTGAGAGGTGAAACGAAAATGTGGTGTAGTATATGATACGGGATGTTCCAAAAGGTCGAGGAAGAAGGATAGGACGTGGGTTGTGAGGCATGGGACGTGGAACGTGGGAAGGGGCGATGTGCGCGTGCTTCGTGGCAGAGAACTGCTGTGTAACCTGTACACTGGTCGGCACAGTATTCGGGCACCAAGCATATGACCGTTGACAGATCCGAGAATCTCACACATTTACTTGAACTCTCGTCAGCCACAGCATACCTAAAGATACCAATGCATTCTATTTCCATCTTGCAAAAATCCAAAATGAATATAATGCCTGACCCTCGGTCCGAGCGGGTACTGGTTTACCAGATTTTTGTCAGATCTGAGGGATTGAAATCATCAAAATCCCCTAACCTCATATACCTTCTGTTTCCAGGGAGTGAAAATATGATAGAGGAAGGCAGCCAGTCACCAAATTGATCACTGCCAGGCGTCAACAAAAGTTGCAAGATTGCAACCTTTCTAAGCGCTAGCCGGCAGCTATTGATGTCAGTCCGTCCTACCACTGGTATTACGCTCTTTTTACCAACAATATATTGGCCTAGCTTTGTAAAAAAAATCGAATAAAAGCATCATTATCTACAAGATCGTTTAAATAGTATCTTCCTTCCTCTTACTCAAAAGTTGGAATTAGATGATAACCGCGTACTAGGTACTTCAGCAAAACAAAATTGTACCGCTTCTGCTCCAATACTCGACATCCCTCCCATTTTGTCCGCTGTTTTCAGGAACGGCGGCGCTCAAAGTCGTAGGCGGCGACGATGACTATTGCACAAATCCGGTTGGGGGCGAGAGAGAGGCGCGGTGTTTGGGAGGATTGAGGGC
This sequence comes from Sphaerobolus stellatus SS14, assembly GCA_000827215.1. Lineage (NCBI taxonomy): Eukaryota > Fungi > Basidiomycota > Agaricomycetes > Geastrales > Sphaerobolaceae > Sphaerobolus > Sphaerobolus stellatus. Next base: position 153,433 of record KN837105.1, on the reverse strand, counting down.
GAGAGGTGTTTCGAGGGTGTGGGCGTGAGGAGAGTGTCGAGGATGGAGAGAGGGAGGGCGAGGTAGGGGTGGAGATGGGATTACTAGCGGATGGGGTTGAGTCTCGTCTTTGACCGCTCGTGAAGGATATGTTGTTAGTCCGAGATTCGCTCATGACACCTGCGAACTTGTCCCATAGCTCATGGAGGCGGTGGGCTGCCTCGTTCCCCGCTACGCTCCAGCTCCAAAATGAGGCTTTTGTTTGGCCGGAGGGTTGGGTGATGGGGACGGCGGAGCAGACGGTGAGGAGAAATGGGTGACGTAGATCACTGTTGGGTGGTGGTATTCGATTTTGAGCGCGGCGAAGTGAATGTGGAAGGCGTGGGGTGTTTCGGCTGTGAATGAATGTAAGTCGGCGTGAAAGCTGTTAATGGGAATGGAGACGCACCTTTGATAGTCTTGAACTCGATCTCCCATTCTCCTAGCTTCGACAAGAACGCAAAGAGTTGCCCATAAGTGCGCATTGTTTCGCGGGTTTTAGGCACTGCTTGTGCGCTCTGGATCAGTCTGTCGCGGCCTGTGCCGCCGGCGATGGAACCGTTGGGCTGGAGGGTGCGTTCGCCCATGGCACCGACGATGACGAAGTGTAAACTACATTGGAGGGTGAGGAGATAGTCGGCAATAGGTCCATGGGAGAGGGCAATGCTTGAGAGGGTGCCGAGGGATGTGCTAAGGAGGGTGGTAGGGGGTGGGTTACGATAGTGCCGGCGCCGAGGGTGAAGCTGCAATTGATGAGGATGAGGGAGATTGAGTGTACCATATGTGATAGAACATACATATTCGTTTGAACATATCGCATACCATAAACGGATGAGATCGAGGTCCTCCGGGGGGGACCCCGTCTACACTCTGCGCCATTCGCTTTGCACCGTGAACGAGCAGGGTGATGTCCGCTGGTTCAAAAGGCCACATGATAAGTGCGAGTAGGGAGCACAGAGACTCGATGACGGGCTAGGAGGTCAGGTTTGCGAAGATTTGGCCGGCGTGGTGAAAGGACATGGCGTGGAGAGAGGAGATGGTGGAGGAAGGGAGCGGTGTAGGCCATGTGTGGGAAGCGGTCGCGTGAATGACGGTGCTGAGAAAGGGAGAGATTGTCGAAGGCATGATGGTGGCTGTCGTGGAGAGGGAGATATGGCTGGTAGCCATGGTGCGTAATGCGCCAAGAAGCTAGAAGCGATGTTAGCAGGATTTCATAACGAGAACAGAACACACACTGTTGCTTGAGCTGCTGTGCGCCCGACGGCGAGAGCAAATCAGCCTCGATCAGCCGTGCATCCTGTCTCTAATAGCGATCCGGGACGGTGTTGCGGCGGACGAGCGTCTGGAGCAGCGTCAACGAAGCGACCCATCGCTGCTAATCCAGGCGAAAATGCGACGGCAACAGCGCATCGACGGTGGATAAAGTCTGGGGCGGTAAGGGCGTTTGGGGAGTCGACGACGACACCAGCAGCGGCGGTGGCTGCGACGACGATGACGATGCACGGGATAAAATCTCGGTCGTGTTGGCTAGGACATGCAGTCACGAGTTGTCAGGAGAACTGCAGTGCTAAAATATCAGCCATCTGGCAGAGCGCAACTAGCTTGCGTGTACTTACGGAGTTCAGCCGTGCGCCCCCATTCGCAGCCAACTTCTGTGCTTGAGCTCGCGGTAGCAGCAGGCGTGGCTTGCGTTCCTTGGCCGCATCCGTCGCAGGAAGCTCGGACTGGAAGACACAGGGGATACCTGTGACTTCGCAGCGGTGGCAGCCGTTGCCTTGCTTGCGGCACGCCTTGGAGGTCTTTGGGCGGGTGTGTTTGGGAAGAGGAGCGGGAGGACTAGAAGATGAAAGCGAAGGCTCGAGGTGAGGCCACTTGGTGGCTGTAGATGCTGGCGATTTCATAGGTGCAAGCAGTGCGGCGGGCCTCCAGCGGAGTTCCATTCCTGCGCGTCTACCCTCTTCGCGAGTAGGTTCAAACTCCGATACCTATGAAAGTAAGATCAATACAAGCTGCAATCGCACGTTAGCCAGTAACGAAAATAATTTTCAAACACAAAATCATATTCTTTGCCGCGTAGTTCACAGTGACTACCTTTCTCTTTGGCCCATACTATATAAAGAACACTACTGTACAATTACGACCGTAAGTTCACGTCACGCGTATGGTACCCCTTGAACTGAACTAAAAATACCCCACGTAACGCGTCACGCAAGCCTCTAAACTTCACTTCTAAGCATCATAAAATACAATTTATTTTCCAAAAAACTCCTAATTTTTTAGCCAGAATGCGCCAGTATAAAGCTTATTCTCCACCTTTTTCCGTTTTGGACGACCACCGGAGTCAGTGGCGCTCTCACGGCTGTCAGCGATGTTGTCACCGCGCTCCCTCTTACCCCTGCCCCTAACCACATCGCTACACGCTCCATCCTGTTTAACTACAGGCATCTCTACGTTCACTCCTTCCTCCAGCTCATAGTCCTTGTCATTTTCATCACTATTATTGCCAACATCGAGATCGCTGCACCTAGCCTCTACTGCCCACTGCGTCTTCATTGCCGTCCCCCTCATCTTCACTGTCTTCAAGCTCAGCATTGATATCGGTAATGTCTTCAGCTTCGTAGCAATCCTCGATCTGAGTAGCTGATGCTATATAGCCGTCTTCATTTCGTTCGTAATCTGGCCCAGGATCTTCACCAAGCAAATCGCGGATGACTTCACTAAGCGCAACGTGGCTGTCGTCTTCCCTGTCCATATCATCATGGAACGGATCTTCAGGTATGTTTTCATCAGATCGATTATCCACAGTTCATGGCTCATTCAACTCAGCCCATAATTCAGGTTCTTTTTCCTCAACCTGGCGTAGGAGCTGACGAGCAGCACGGCTTCAAAGGGAATCTCCGGAGAGGATGAATTCGGTATTGGGAACTTTGCAAAGCTCAAATACCTATGAAACAGTGAGTAACTTGCCTTTATTGCTTGACATTGACACTTGACATTGACACTCACTTTCTTAACAATCTTAGGATCATTAACGGCCTTGTACGCATTCAATAACCACCGCACAAAGCGGTCCCTGAACACTGCCTTCCTCGTATCAAGCTTGATCTCCTCTGGCTTTGTCCCTGCCCGTAAGTGGACAAGAGTTTCTTCGACAATATCGGCATGCTGAGCATATTTGATAGCTATCTTGACAGGGCGCTGTAGTCTTAGATCACAGGGTTGCCAGAGGCCAGTGCAACCACCAGGTACATATTCCAGTATAATCCAAGGATAATTTATTCTCATGAAGTCCCGGAACTCCTTAGATCGATGAACAGACCAGACATCAAGCTGGAAGATACACTCTTGGTCTTCCGGCAACCCAAGCTTCTTCTTCTGGCATTGAAAATATGGTACTAGGATCTTGTGGACCCAGTTCTCCATTGTAGCTTGTGTAGACCAGAAGTGCTTGTTCTTGACAGATCCAGCAGAAAGCCTAATTTTTCCAATTCCTTAGCCATGTCTGGTGTCAGTTTAGGGAGTGACTGAGCTCGGACTCTATCCCAGATTGCCTGCAAGGGAAGCATATCCCCACTTGCAGCTCCAGCAACCGTTAATGTAAAGGCACACTTCTCCTCTTTCCCGACGCCAGCAACTTGCTTCACTTCAGCCTCCTTCCAGGTACGCCCAGTACCTATCTATATCCCCCTCTGCAAAAAATCCCATGGAGGGTGATGGAGGGGGGTCTACTGGTTAGAAAATTAGATATTCGGGTAGGCAGGGGTTGGTTTACTCGGGTCTAGATGCTCAGAAATAGCTATATCTGAGTTGTTCCTATATCTATTCCTATTTGTTTGGGGTACCCCAATCCACCTTGCTGGCCTTGTCGAGGGTCCGGGGGTGTGAAAAAATGAGGGATAGAAGCGGTAACAAGCACGGGGAGGCTTGATGGGGCACTGAGAGGCCGGCGAGGGCAAGGGGGGGCATGAGTCCATCTAGGACCCGGAGTTTGTTGGGCATGTGAAGTGCAGGAGAGCAAAAGGGGAATCACTAGGCAGACGCCTGACCCTGAACAACGCCGGCGGGGTGCATTGCGGTACCCCCCAAACAAATGGGAATAGATATAGGCACTCTCCCCTTCGAGTATATGTCCCGTTTTCTACTAGGCTAACCTAATAGATGCGGATTATAGATAAGGACTCTGCAGGAATAGTGCCTTAGTGGTGAAAAGGAGACAGTAATGACATTTTGGGGGTGGGTGGTTGAGGCAGTTTATCAGTGGGTATTTCGATCAATTGACAACATCGTGATATTAGATACTCACCTATCCATTTTCTTCCTGGCTCATGGCATAAATATTTATTCCAATCCGCACAGCTCATAAGTCTCACTCTGTTGTATTCCATTCTTATCCTTCCTGTTGGCTACTTACTATAATATAAGGACTGAGTAAGCCGACTCACTAAACTTCCACACGAAGTTTAACCATTTCTTGACACCTTCCTCAATTTTCCTATATCACCAGATCAGTCTATACCAAATCCTAAACTTTTGAAGTCATTTCTCTCCGATCGAACGTTGAATTGTCTAGATAGTGGCTTCATGATGGCACCTTTTCACAATTTCACTCCCAGTCTTAGTGCGCAAATGAATGGCTAAGATGTCAGTTGAATAGAATTGGAAATGCACTGCAGATAGGATGCAAATGGGTGATGGGTGGCGAGTCTCGGACAGGAATGTATTTTGCTGCATTTCGTCAATGAATGAATATATTTATGAGTTTGTGCAATCCCACAATTGAAGATATTACTGCTACTCACATATTTGATTAGCCTCCAGCGTGATCATTTATTTCAATCTATGCATATTGTAAGTGACGGTCCACTGCATTCAATTCTTATCACTCCTCCTGCATACTATTTATCACGAGAGAATGACTCACCCAATTTGGAGGCGTAACACGAATTTTAATTCTTGAGCCCCGGAAATCTCTTCCGATATCCTTAAACAAATAAGTATGCATTCTGAATGTATGAAGTCGACCGAATAGCGCCCTAGAAGATGTCACTTCACAATATTAGTGTTATTAATGTATTCAATCATTCCCCAGTCATGTATTCCAAACTACACATCTCATAACCCTCACTTTTCTGCAGTGGAATCATAGCCTTTCCCACCCCTAATATAAGTGACTAATTAAACCGACAAACCACCTTCTAAAGGATCACATACCTCATCTAAACACCATCATAACTCCTATAAGCAGCCTCAAATCAATGTAGAGTCAAAGCTTAAAATGACATCAAGACCTTTTCAGGCTATCGAATCCAATAATCACAGTGAAGAAATCATGTCAGCTGCGAAGTTGACCCTTTGGGTCAGCTTTGCGAGCAATAATGGAATGAAGCAAGCTATCGAATACCTACATCGTGATGACAGAAAAAGAAAAAAAGGAGGTAACCAAATGCGAGAGGAAAAAAATAAAGTAATTGTGTCAAGGACAGGATCAAATAGCCTGATTGCCAGCCAGGTAAAGAGAAAATGAGATAATCTAATCTTCTACAAGCCGAACAATAAGTTAATGGCTTATACCTCACAGAAATACCTTGATACTGAAGGAGGCACAGTAATAGGTTAACTCACACATGGATAAGGATAATGGGGCCGGGGGCTAATAAACAGCGTTTGGAGGTATTGCAGTCATACGGGAAAAAATTGGCTCCATCTGTGTTTTATAGGTCTTAGAAATATAATGATTAGAAAAAGGTCATCCCAATCTTTACCCAAACTACCTAGAGTGCCCTTCTCTGCCGATGCTGCTTTTGCGCCCTACGCTCTCTTGACATCTCTTACCTATATGGTGCGCAGAGTATACGGATCTGGAGAGAGGGCTGGGGGAAGCTTCTTAGTATGGTGTTCTGTACTTCTTTAAATCTTTTATTGTTGATCTCCTTAGTCTCAGAGCGGTTGAGACGCTATTGTTCTCAATAGAATGTTTGTTTCGGGGATGATTAAAACGAATTTCCTTTTATGTTCCTTTAGTCCAGAACTCTAACACGGAGATGCTATGATGAGGAGCTGGTGAGTGAGGTTCAAGTTCTCTCCGCCACTAAATATTTATAAATAAACCAGGCTTAAAATGAACAATACTATAATATAAATATAAGGAACGGATTGCGAAATTTTAAGTCGAAAATAATACAGAAAGTCTACAAATTCTCTAAAGAATGGCTTGAATGGGATCAAAGAGTTTTTTATACTCCAGTGACGAATACGCCAAAGCCCTGAACTTGGTTCGGATCTACGGGAGAAAAGTGGTTAAGTTCCGAGAGCTTCTTAAAATTCCAGATGATACAATTTACCTTCACTGATTCCAAGCTTTCTAACAGCGTCACCAAGTGGGAACTGTTGAATGACAGTTGTCTTTCCCGGGCCGTTCAAGGAAAGAACGGTAACCAAATCTTTGCCAAGAGTCAAAACGTATAGATACCTGTGTCAACTTGGTCAGGAAAAGTACTGAGGTTAAAAAAAAAATGCATTGCATACTCGTTTCCATGCACTGTGGCTATCTGGGAATCGGAGAGGAAGCTATCTTTATCCAGGGCAAGCTGGCTGACAATAGACGATCCTAGGTTACGATCGACGGCGACTTCGTTAATCAATGAGGTCCCGAAGTCCTGGATAAATGATATACATCAGAGCTGCCAACTTAGAGTTCAATGAGTTACTTACGATCAAAAAAACGTGGTCGGTCTTCTGACTGTGCAAAGCCCAGCAGTTCATGGCACCTTCAGCCTGGAACGGAAAAATACCACTTCTGTTTCGGCCGCTGAGGTCGAAAATCTCATATCCCAAGGCAGGATCAGTCACTAAGGCGGCGTTCTTTTCAGGGAGGATGGTCATTCCGAAAGGAAGTGAGGCACCAGTGACATTGAGCTCCCTGAAGTTTTTGGAAAGGGCACCTGTCAGAGGGTTGACATCCCAGACGGCCAAGAATCCTCTCTGTGTTCCATTGACTCGCTGGACAGTAGCGAGGAGCTGGTTCTCTGCTTCATTGAAGAGGACTTGGCCGAAACCGTTGCCAAGGGCGAAGTTTGGCGGTGTAGTTTGGTTCAGGTTCAGCAAACGCTGAGTGTTGGGAACTGGCACAAGGCCCTTCGAGTCATTCGGTTTGAAGCAGCTGGTTGTCATGAGTTTTTTTTTTTTTTTCCTCTCAAAACTCTCTGTGAACGCACCTTACTCCATTGATTCGCCCCCCATTCAAGGCACAAACCAATCCCCGTTTCTGAGATACGGCGACCGAAATAGGGAATTCTCCACCAGAGTTAACAGCTCTTCCAATCCGTCTAAGCTTTGTAGGATCCGTTGTATCAATATCAAATGCAGCAATGCTGTTGGATCCGGCCTATAAATAATGAAAAAGTAAGCCCTTGAAGAAATTTGAGACGGACGGAGGAGAACACTGACATTGACGACATAAAGCTTGTCTCCAGAAACTGTGATAGAGCCTTGACTAAGTAATGGATCTGGAATTGAGTGCACTCCTGTAATTATTGAACCTGCAAAACAGATTAGTCGTTAGCACAGCGACATACGCATTAGACTCACCGACTCCGTCAGCAGAAAAGGCTGCTTTAACTCCAGTCAGTTTTCCGTCTCGCCCAATTTCACTGCTGACCACAAAGTTGCCATCTGGCTGGTTGGTCGCAACTGTTCCATATGATAGTCAGTCATAGAATTGACAGAATCGAGATGCGGTCTTACAGTATGCTGCAGCTACGACTCCTGGTTTGGCACCTGCCGCAGCTTGCAAGGGATTACCCTTAGTCAAGTATGGTAGGAGAGCAAAGACGAGAGTAGCTGTGATTTTCATGTATGCAGATGAACTCGTGAAAGAGGTTGGGATGTAGAATTGCCACCGATTTCCATGTCTCTTTTATACGGGGATATGAAACTTATTTGTATCTTGCCTTTTTAGTGAATAAAACTATCATGACAAAGTCGATGGCTCCCGGGAGGTTATTGGAGCGTTGATAGCACATATGTACAAAGCGTAAGGAATCTTCAAGACTCGTCCGCCCCTCCATTGGTCTTCGTGAGAACTATATTACCATATGGCCTCGATGATGCATGGTGCCTACGGCCGCTTAGTTCAACGTATTGCAGGGAAGATCATAAAAAGACATCAGTTAACAGCACAAAGGTGACGAATAGCTTCGGCAGGATATTTTTTGGCGAGGCAGTTGGTAAGCTCAGTCATTGCCACAGCCTGCTTAGTCGTTGCTATCCTTTACCCCTGTTGATTTCAGTAACAAGCGAGAGTAGTCACTGGGGCAAATCATACGATAGGCCGAAGAATGTAATTTTTAGACCGCGACTAAGCCTTGGATCATTCCACAAAGCCCCTGAAAATAGCACAACGTTCTAGGCTTCCTATTCCGTTTCAGTAGACGAGCGCCGCTTTAGAAGATGACAATGTGGATGTCCAAGAGGAGTATCTTTGGGCTTGCATCACAGGTGTGGAACTCGATGTAGAAGCTGCCTTTTTTCTTCGACAATAAACGTTGGTAAAGCGGTTGGCGGCCCATTTTCTACTTTCACAGGTTCTCGGTCATGACATATCTGTCATAATATCAGTGCCTCCGAGGGAGCCTCGGATTGATATTGACATCAACCGCAGAAAACACCCACATTTTTCCTGAGATTGACTATTTGATCGATTAGGAAAAACCCACTAACGTGGCCAATCCTCGTAGGCGTTCGTGTACAACAAGTCTTCATAGTCAAAATATACACGTGGCATTCCATATTCAGAATTCGTCTTTATGGCCGGAAGCCTGTACCACCGAGTGAATCAATGGAGCTCGAGCTTTTCTTAGTACCAAGCAACAGGGTTTTTTATTACACGTGCCTTGTTGCTGATGCTGCGCCTTTCGAATACGAAGCAATGCTGGAACTGGCCCTACATATACTAAGCCTGATTGCTTCCGAAAGGGGTGGCAGAGATATTAGCGACTGGCATGAGTGTAAACGCTCCATGTAGCGTCTTCGAAACTTGGGTCTCGACGCTGTCTTACGTAGATGGATGCTCTGAAGTTTGCCCAGGACATAATTCCTATAGCTTTAGCTGTTACTCTTCCTAGCATTACTGTTCCTGCAGGTCTTAGCATACTGTCATTGTCATTGCACCTCTGACTGTGATAACTTAAGCTCATAGAATCTAGGGTGCACTCCTCTGTACAATGAAACCGTGACCATTCGTTACCATAACTCAGTGTATCTTGACGTCGGTACCCTACTGTGTAACACTGGGGGGACCAGTTGACCGCCACCCCTGCCAACACATGACACTGCATGCGTATCAGCTTAGTCCACAGAGTACCAGATCATTTACACCACGGCTTAAGGAGCTCATGATATCCGGTTTCGTAAGGACTAAGTTGAGTGAATGACTGTTGGCAGAAAGCCTAGCCACTTACCTGCTTGGAAATTTTTGGCATGCAAGGAGTGTTCGCATCATTGAAGGGTCTCCAACCGGACATGATATCTTCCCCACCCGGAAGCTTGGTAGACCGTTTTCCACAGATATCAGCCCGATGCAATCCTATTTTTATAGTCACAAACAAAACACTTGCTGACGTGCTTACTTAGAAATATCACCCAACATTGATATTTGTCACATTTTTACAAATATAAGGGATTCATCGCTTGATCACACCAATGAGTATTTGAACTGACGTTGTTTGACGGCTGCTAGGGACTCGGAAGAAAATGATCGTGGATGAGTCATTCACAGACGCCCGGGTCTCGATCAATAAACGGAGGTGATGTGTTGTCATTGGTAGCGGAGGCTCAAAGATAATTTTAAGTAGACTGCAGCGGATCTCGACTCCTTAAGTACCCATAGGCCCGGTGGATGAGGCGGGAATATCGCTTCTGTTCTAAGCGCTCCTCTGAGACGGAGATCCTGTCAGATTCGTAACCGGCAGAGATGATTGTGGTCACCAGTAGCTAATTGCGAGACGCACGGTAGCTCGACCATAGCGTCGTACGATCGTAGGGCACACCTGCTATTCCTTGGCCGTGCCTCGTATGGAGTCAACACCGTTCACTTTTGCTCCCAGTCTTACGTATCCGGCGCGAATTATAGCCTTGCAGTCTGTATTTCTCTCCTTTCTGCCCTACCTACCGCCATGGAGCTGCAGATAAGATAGGAAGAAGGGAACAAGGCCAGGGATCCTGTATAGTGCTCCCGTAGGGTGCGACGATAAATGGAGAGCCTTCATATCGCTTGCCAGCGAGCTACAGACAGCGCTATTCCCGTCCAGCGTCCTCCGTAGGGCGGACGCCTTAACAGCTGTTTGGATTTCCGATCTCATACCTGGCTAATTCGCACTGGCGCTGGCTTGAGGCGTTTCTACCTAAAGCTCGTTGCAGGGGAAACCTTCTCGAGATCACCACCACTCCCTCGTCTGATCTTTGTATAAAATCCTGTGCTTAGCTACTATCTAGACCACTACTGTAGTCGCATAGTTCATAGCCTTTCATTGCAGAAGGATATCACTAGAATTTAACTTTTCCCTCTCCTGTGCTGTCTCTTCCTTGCGTTTTCTTTTTGCTGTAGGAATCAGCATTATAATCACTCCCGGATATCTCGCTTATGATGCTGGCTTGTGCCAGCCAGAAATAGCGGGAAGAATCATAAAGCATAAACGCTACATCACGAAAGTGGTCAAACGCTATAGTAGCAATTATAGCAATTACAAGCTGAGTCCTACGCATCCGCTCCGGAGAGAAAGAACTATGGGTAAGAACGGAGTCTGGGATTGCTCCAGTGTAAAATATCTACAAAAATGTCCAGTTTAGGCAATTTGCCTTGCTTTATTCCGGACAGGTCAAAAATTTTGTGGGTCTGTTCCTCTGACTCTTTATACCCTTGAACTATGTTGGTTGAGTCATGAGCTGGCGGGGCCGGTGCAGGAGGTGACACTGATACTTGAAAAGAAAATCAAGAATTCTTCTCGCCAGTCATAAATTCAATTAAATGCTCAAACTCCAGAGTCATGTGAGCATCAGCTGATTGAGCCAAATGATGAGCTACAGGATTCATAAGTTGCCCTGCCAAGGTCATGACTGTGATTTTTGAAATAATTATTCAAGAATCCTGTCGAGGAGTCATAAATTCAAGAATCATATTGGGATAAGGTCTATTTAGACATTGCACTTATGTATATTTATGGTTTAGATAATATTCCTAGTCATAGCATAATATACATGACTCATAGAAAAATTGTAGTGTTGGGTATATAAGAAATGACGAAAAGCCTGACTATCAAAGGTGTGAGACCCAAATTTGTGTGATTTCCTAATCGGGCTGAGTTCGTAGAAATTAGAAGCTATGACTAATAGCATCCATAGCCACAATACTTAATGTACACTATGATACCCCCCATAACTTCCATAAGAACTGTGTTATTTATTGGTACACTAGCTGCAATGGCACTATGGATAACTATGGTAGGGACTCTAGGAGCCATAGTCTCAATAATAGATATATTTATTATTATTGATTTTCCAATTATTCACACATTACAGCTGTTTGCATTACGTAAGTCATGTGCTTGTTTTGCTCACACAAGTGTGCAAACTCGCGAACATAATATCTCCACAACAGCTTTACCATTACCCTTCAAACTTTGTAATCTCACTATTCAGAGTGTATATTAGTGCACCATTATTTTATTTTGAGTAAATACAGCCTGGGAAAAAAGTGTGTTCCAAATCCTGTGAACACAATCCTGCTTCAACTGTACTGTTTTCAGCCCTTGTCTGATTATAAAAAGTGACCTTTAGAATGGAACTAGTACATGGAAATGACACATTAGCAATATCCTGCCTCGATAGTTCAAAATTCAAGTACTGCAGATGCCATCTCCTGCAGACCTCCCATAACAAGCCTGGTAGCAACAAATGCATTGTGGATTGTTTATGATGCACTAATATAGGTTATTCAAAGTCCCAATTCATAACAATATTCAGTATATTGGGCCAATTGATGGCTCCCAAGCGGTTTTGCTTGGGAGGAACACATCTGTAAATAGCGGGATATTCCATATAAATAATACACAGTGCACTAACATACATTTTGAATAAAGAGACTACAAAGTTTAAAGAAAAATGGCGAAGGCGTCATGGAGATACTGCGTTCGCGAGTTTGAACATTTGTGTGAACAAAACGAGCGCGTGCCTTATGTAATGCAAACAGCTGTAAATAAAACCAATTCAACTTGATATTCTATTCAACCAAAGTCTCTACAGATAGATACAGTGGGAAATATTTCAAGAGTATAGCAATAAAAATGGCCTCTAGAGAAGCTAAGTACAATATAAGAGTATTGGAGCACACCGTGAAACTCAAATGAAATCACTGGGTGAGCGAGCAGTGGGCATGTACCATGATCTAAGATTAAATGAGTGGCAGAGATAGCAAGAGATGTTGAATATTGACATACCGAAATCATCTCTCCTTTGCTGTTGACCTGTTACGTCCTGATATCTAGGAGTGGCTTCGGACTCCGGATATAGTAGAACGAAGTAAGTAATTCGGAGTCCGGATGATATAACTGAAAGGACT
>KN837105.1:120272-134612 GCA_000827215.1 Sphaerobolus stellatus SS14 | reverse complement strand
GCCCGCGTCAATGCGGCGCTTTCGCTCGGCGTCCGTGAGTCGACCATCAGGTCCCAAATGAGTGTTCTGTGGAACACTTGTATTGGTAACAGTAACGGTAGTGGTCTTACTCTTTGAATTATTCGGAGTCCGAGACTTGTTGCTTTTAGAGCCACTGTTGTTGCTACTATTAGCGTTATTGTTAGAGGTAGTCGTGCTAGAGGTCGTCGGACCCCGACGAGCCTTTCGTCTACTCTCTTCGCGGTGTGTTTGCCAATAACGTTGGTTGATTTGCAATACGACTTGACGTAGCGACTCATAAGTCTTGGGTTTTGGCCAGATCTTGGCAAGATCGTCCAAAATACGATCGGGGAGCGCGTTTTTGACCATGCGGTAATAACCCCTATCGTTGAATTGTGTCCTTGCCTTATATTTGGCAAAGGCAATGAAATACTTGGTTGCACGATGGTTAGTAGCCATCTTGAGGTCTTCCAAGTCTTCTTCGGCGTCCTCCTCCATATCTACTGGCCCAAAGTTTTCTTTGAGTTCGTAGACAAACTCCTCCCAATACAATAAGTATAAGGGAGTCGCTTCCCGAGAAGGATAATCAGCCATTACAGCTGGTTCGAAGTTTTCGAGGGCGGTGCCCCGAAGATAAGAGAGAGCATAATAGATCTTGGATCTATTCTTCTTAAATGTTTTAGGCTTTGATTTGAACATCAGCGCACATTGAAACAAAAAACTAGAAAGCTTCTCTGGATTAGACCCATCGAATGTATCCGGGTCCCGAATTTTGGCACCCTTCTTGACTCTGTCCTCAACAGAGTCAGAGTTGTCATCGGAGTCCGAGTGACGACGACGATGTTTGCGCTTCTTGCGTCTTCTTCGTCTATCATCATCACTGGAACTTGGGTCAGAGTCGTCGCCCGAATCATCGCTGTCCGAATCTGTAGATTTCTTCTTGCGATGCTTCTTTTTCTTTTTTCTTTTTTCTTGTTTCTTTTTTCGGGTTCCGAGGAGCTGTCACTACTAGGGTCACTATCATTAGGGTCCCTCATAAGGTCACGAGCTGGTTCAGCGCGTTGTTTGCCTTTGTCACGGGAAGGACCTGCTATTGGTGTCGGTGTTCGAGATTGAAGTTGTTCGTTATCAATTTCTTCTCGAATACGTTCTTCTTCACTTGTGGAGACTTCATGGACCGTGGCCATAGTGATAGTTGAAGACATTGTTGGAGCGTCTTCTGGCGGAGTCCGTTTCTTGCGAGGTTCTTTAGTTAGAGGTTCAACTACTTTGCCTCTTGACTTCTCGTAACGGTATCTTCGATCCCTAGCGGTTTCTTTGGGTGGTGGTGTGGAGGAATATCTGAAAGGAGCAGGTTTTCCTGACATGCGATTAAGGTTTCAGTCAGAAATACTGTTACGTCCTGATATCTAGGAGTGGCTTCGGACTCCGGATATAGTAGAACGAAGTAAGTAATTCGGAGTCCGGATGATATAACTGAAAGGACTTGGCTTCAACTTCGAGTTGGTGAATTTCAGAGTAGCGAGCCTAGCAAGGGCTAGTGACTCTTCATTTCCATCGCAACTGCCTAGCTCTCTGTAGGGCCATGCCACTAGAACAGTGAGAATAGTGAGGACTAGCAACTCTTCAGCGGCATAGTAGCTAATACCGTCTGTAGGAAGTGTGGGACGCTATATAAAAATCAAGCGCCGTTGGCAGATTTCGTGATGTAGAAGACCATAAGAAAACCTATAGATTTAGGACAGGGGGGCTCAGTGCCACTCTGCAACAAAATGCACCATTGAGATACCTCTGCTCGCTGACCGTTGTCAGTTGTGTGGGGCTCCGACCCAAGGGAAATGTCCCAGGGGGACGTCCAGAGTCAGCACCCACTAAATGTTGCCGTTGTTATCGCTACCATGTCATCCGACGTATCTTCCCCACCATCGCATCCCCTCAAATCCAATTCTTTTGTCCATGACCTGTATAGACGGGCTGTGTGCATAAGAATTGATATATTTTGTTGGATATGCTATCACTGTGGATCACGTTCATTGCATTGTTGGTGGATGGATATTATGCAACGGGAACGATCGTGTGCGCGCTTTTTTATGAGTTTGTTTTTGACATTATTGGGGCTCTGTGTCATTTTGTCGCTGCTACCCATCTATGTCTCTGTGCTCAACTAGCTTCTGTCTGGCAATGTGTTATCATTTGCGAGTTCGAGTTAGTTGAATACACAGCCATGCTGTTATAACCTGAATGATTTGTTCATAGCCTATACAGACGAGTTGTGTGCAATATTTTTTGCTTAGCATCCTTGATTCACGCTCACCCGCAGTTATGCATCTTCGTGACTAGCTGCACGTGCCTGGCTGACGTTGTATGTATTCCATAGACTATGCATTTTGTGGCCTCTCAGCCTGCATCCACCAGTTTATAGTATCCAGTGATTATTATATATTTATAATTGAGTATGTTAGGCTACAGTTAACTGCATATGATGAGTACACATTTGTGGCTGTGGGCTTCATTATTGTATATGAATTTATGAATTGGTACACACCTATGTCCCTTCGAAATTCTCCAATAAACTTGAGTCTGTCCAGATGACCGTATGCACTGTCAAATTGCGAATTTATGCCGATATCAGTGTTCCTGTCGGTTGTCTATCATCCGATTATCCCTGAGCATTGATTGGTCTATCCTTCCCCTTCGCCTCCCTATTCCGTTACTGACTCATTATCGTTCTTCCAGCTTGCCGTAATCTTGATGATATGTATCTGTGATCGGTATTTACCCTTTTATTCGGCTCATTGCATTTTGTCAATTATTTGTATAATCTTACTTCTGAATATTTTCTAATATTCTTTTGCTATCTCATCCGGCCTTCATATGCTCTCACATTATTATCTCATTTGAATTTGTTTTACATATGTAATATCATTCTTATCATACTTCAGTATTTCATCTTTCCAAAATGGCTGTGTACCTTTCTGAATAATCTTCTCAAGAATATTCTCCAAAATCGCCCAAAGACACTTCAACAACAGATTCAACATGCCGTTGGTGGACTTACAATAGAACATACCAAATTTCGGCTTTAACTTACATAATATTCAATTCCCATATGTAGACTTTTCGAGAGCTCGGAGGCTTTCCGTTAAAGGAAGTTTGTTGTGTGGACTGGACAGTCCTGACACATTCGCCAATAACATTATTTATAACAAGGGAAGTCCTTCGCTACGCTCCGGCATCCCTTGCTTTGTACCTTAGAATAGAATTTCGGATAAACTAAGCAAGTGTTATTTTTGAAATATTATTTACAAATAGTATGCAAGAGTTAACATATAAAACCAAGGATTGCGAGTTGAGAACATAGCCTGTACTCAATACAATCAGGACTCTAAAAGAATAGCAGATTTAACAATACTAATCTCTACAATGCACCTACGTAGATTGTTTTTGTTTTTGTTTTTATTTTTCTTTGAAGGACATATTGACTGCCATGTCAGTCCTGTCGTATCAGAACAGACTACATTCCAATTCTAGCTCCAATGGTAAATATGATGGAACTTAGAAACCTATCAGCAGTTTCGCTGCATGGTAATAGTATCTAAAACATTTTTGAACAGGCGCCAGCATTGTCGTTCACACAGACATGATACCAGCATTTATAACCTGTTGTAACGCTGTGCAAGAGCCTTGAGTGCGGTCCAGGAGTGTGCTGGATTATATACCTCTTTGAAAGGCACGTGAGTTTAATGAATCGGCAACAAAGAAGAAACCTTCTTGGCAGATCTTATTATGAATCAAAGCGGAACCAGGAATTCTTGAAGCTTGTGAGACATTTACCGGGATTACTAGATCCAGAACAGTAACTTATGAGCTAAGGATGATTCTACTTCAATTAATCAATACTGATTTTGGTAAGATTTATAGGGGATTTACTCGGCAAAGGAATAATTGCAACACTTACCGGTAACATAGAATTTTAGAATGGAAATATTTTGCGATACAAGACTGTTACCAGTCAAGTCTGTACAGGTGAACATCATAACAGTAAGTCAAAACAAAATGTCACGGATCGGAACTCAGCAGCTTTGTGAAAACCGAAACGGCCAGGTCTTATTAAGACACCCATAAGCCAGCCTGAATGACGTTGAGGAGGCACATTCCAACATCATCACCTTTCACCTTATCATCGGGGGAACGGTGAAAATAAATGACTGGTAAGTGTTACATAATGAGCATCCAAGCACGTATTTCTCAGAGCATAAGTAGTGATGCTGATGACTACTTTGGACCAACCCTATGCAGCCAAGTCTACGCTTATCTCTATTGAATTTCACATGCCACTCGTTAGTAGTTTGAGTATTCTTGTTTTGGAATTTATCATCATTTCAACAACAGGGGTTATTCAAATTTTTCAAATTTCGACTCGAAGAGCCTTAAAGTTGGTGACTTAAGGCCTTGAGCGACTTCATTGAGGAGAGCGAAGATGCTTGCTACATAATTATGTTGTTCATTATGCTTCACCTGAAGATAGCCTAATTTAATAATTAACATATGCTGAAGGGTATCTCACTTGGTTCGAATCAAGGCAGAAGTATTGATTTGTGAGCTCTAAAAATATTTCTGGATGTACAATCTCATATGATGGCATACACTAACTAAAAGAAAGAATGAAACGATCATTGACAGAGATAGGTATGATAACTGTAATATAGAAATGAATGAAAGCTAAGATAAAATGAGAGCATAACTGAAGACATTACGTGACAATTGAATCATACACGGAGCTTTGAGTGTGAATTGAAGGCGGAGTGGTGAACTTTTTTGAAGACAATGTCTGAAATGCAAAAATGCTGCATATATGTTGATGTCTGCCTTGGTTAAAACAGATTTCGCGGATTGTTCAGCAGAGACAGAGGAATGACTGCGAGGGATAGAGGTGTGATTCGGACCGTGATGTCCAAGGTGGGAAGTGGGATGTGCCATTGGAGTGCCGAGATATGGGTTATGAGGAATAGGTGCAAGGGAGAAGCCAGGAGGAAACCCTCCGTTCGGACCCTTGAGGAAATTAGTATCATCTTGTAAACGAGCGTCAAAGGACCATGAGGGTCGTAGGAATCTGAATTGATTGATTTGTACCGTTACAGTGTGGATATCCATAAGAAGTTAAATTCATGCATGATACCTCGTTTCCAACAGCTCCATTCAGGGGCGCATATGGAACTGGTCCTCCCTCTGCGTGATAAAGTGGTTGAGGATGCATGGGGGGATATCCTGTAGGGTGCTGCGAACGACCTATACATACGAACAAAAGTGAACATATACATCGAAGCGGTAAGCATTGTGGATGTGGGACGAGAAGGGAAATATGCTGGTGAATTGAATCTTTCAAAGGTAGTATGATTAAGTCACTCATGCAAGCCTTGTTGCCCGCCATTAGAGCCGTATTGAGTGGCATAGTTACCTACCGCTTTATCAATTTCTTTGTAACAGTGGTATGATAAATATGAGAGACGAACCGGTGGGTAGGTACATCGAGGCTACAGGAATTAAACAATTAACAAACAATAGCTGATCAACAAAAGATCAGTAATATTCATTGATGCCTTATAGTTTGTAAAACTTACTATTCAATCTAATGTCACAAACCAGGGGGATCAGCGTCAACAAACTGAGAGTGATTTGGCACTGAAAAAAAGGGAATACGATTCAAGGAAAACTGACAGTGGGGTGAAGCAAGCGAAGAAAAGGAAGTTAGCCACTAATGTCGATAGTTGTTATCAAACCTGGTGGGTAGGGAAAAAAACAACGATTGTCGGGAAATTTATACTACTCAGTAAGACATCTGATTACCAATAAATATTCTCGTACTTAATTGCCGGGGATTTTACAGGTTAAACCTTCCTCAAATAAGCGAGAGTTACAACTTACATGTGTGAAAGAAAATTGGAATTAGATACGAAAACCAGGTGTTAGACTATAACATGCAGCTGTAGTTCTGGAAATAAAAGAGAGCGAATGGTAATATATTAATTAATCTTCTTAATCACCCACTTATCCAATGTATTTACTGGGAAGAGCCATGTATCTGGAGCCGATTTCCTGGATTTTCCATTCATCCCATCTCATTTTCTTGACAATAATCCTTTAGTACCCTGCCTGTAATATGTATAATCAGAAACAACACTAATATCTGCCAGATATAATTGTTCTTCCAGAGGAACAGGACGTCGGATAAATTTTGAGAATAGCTTATTGTTGTTGATACTTAAGGTGACCGATTCCAGCTGAGAATGATTCAGGAGGGGTCAATTTCTGTTCTGCGGAAAGGGGAATCAGGTTGGTTTGCATATCTATGAGCAATGTTTTCTGATATTCTGCAGGTTATAGCATAAAAAAAGTTCAGACTATCATTCGATGATCAATCAAGATTACCTGAATGTTGTACATTTAAATTGTACTGAGTGTTCTCGTTTTTAACGGAATATTCCTGTAGTCCATAATCATTTACTGCGCCAAGTGCGATAGATGATGGCTCATAGTTATATCCTGAATCAGGGGAAATACCATCTCGAAGAGTCATGGGATTCAGCGACTCAAAGGCCTGAGTAGAGAGATTACGAATTTTAACATTCCCAATTTCCAACGTCATATCATCTACTAGGATAATCGGAGTTCCGGAAGCCTTTTCAATACGCTGCAATGTACCCATGATATGAACAGGACTTTGCGGCTTCGGTATTGGCGGACCTTTCGGCCAATGAACTCCTGGAACAATAACAGCTCTGAGAATAAGATATAATTAACAGTTAGAAGCCAGAAAAGAGGATGTAACTAATCTTACATGACAGTCACACTTTGATAGCTGCCAAACACGTATGAGATAGAAGTGACTGTAAACATGACGGCGTGATCTTTATCCGATGGATGGCCTATGACATAACCGATGATCGTGAATCGAGGGATGAACAAATTGAGGTAGACTGGCTCGTTTGCAATCGGATATGGAAATGATATTAAGCGCAAAGCTTCAATTAATAGTCCTCGACAGGATGAATATGTGAAATGGCCATAAAGAAGAACCATGATATCATTTGTAAACACAGTTGCAAGGGATGAAGTGTGTAACCGGACAGTAGCTGATATCTTCGAATGGGTTAAAGGGATTACACATTTATAGTAAGCATAGGAAGCATCATTGGATTCAGTTGTGTTTTTATCCGCTTCACTCAGGAGTACAGTACCCCAGATTTGAGTAACAGACATGACAGAACAGAGGTGTGTGGATTTCAGTTCAATTGGCTAGATGGCACACACATATATATCTGTTCATTTGCTACTCCGCTCAACATGCGCTTAGCATAGTAGCAGAAGGCGACATACTATTACATGTGAAGAGCTATGAACCTTAAAGCTTAATCCATTCAAGTCTAGATGTTATTGTTTATTGACATTAGCAACAGCGACACAATACCCATAGTACCAGCACATACCTGAGTTCCCCGGATATCATTAATTTGTGAGAGTCGCATAATTATTTGTAGCATACCAGCTCAATGGCATGCAATATGTAGTTCATTATCACTCTTCCACCCAACAATTATGGCACATAGTATAGCTTATCGAGCAGTAAGGAAGAAGTGCAACACGGCATTGGACTCTCAAATGGGGTCAGAAGTCGACACCATAGTTCAGCTTGTATTGCTTAAGGCACATTGATCTACTATCATCAGCACTCTTATTGATAACAACTAATGTCGAAAAAACCAATATAATAATCTTCAGCTCAAAAATCAAAGTATTTAATAATTGAGCATACATTCCATGTATGCAATCTCAAATGTGACATGTCCTGGGAGAAACTTCCCAATAGAACACATCACTCTCTTTGGCCAGCACGGCTTCATCATCTGATATTCATGAGTTCATAATGGAGTGGTATAACTCCTGCAGAACCGGAAATTAACGGGCACTCCGCCGCTAGCAGTTATAGACCGGGGCCTTCTCCGCTATTCCAAGTTTGGCATTGCCTCCATTAACTACTCACATCAAATATCTCCTGTCGTTCTCTATGCTCAATCTTCAGAGCTGTTGACTAGGTGATAATAATAATAATAATATTAGTAATAACTTACAATCAAGATCACGGAATGTTCAAGTTACATGCATGTGACACTTCCTCTTACGGGTTTTCTTCCATTGTCTGGATTCTCGTACAGTGACGAGTTAACAAAAACGGGTGGTCATCACAAGCCTAAGCTATTCCAAGTTTAGCATATTTTATTTTATTTTAAAACGAAGGCATTATGAAAGATTTTGCGGTTCTTTTGCTATAGTCTACATTGTTGTCGCCGCACCACTCTGAGGTCTATCTTCGGGCAGGCGGCCTACTATCTGTATAATGATAACTCTGACTTTCTCCTCTATCCATAATCTGCAACTGCGTTGTATTCCTCATTAAAGGCTGTTCTGTGATCCGAGGGGCTGCTGGTTGGGGAAATTGATATTCACGTGGAGGAGGTAGCTGATATCCGTGGTGCGGTGGTGGCGGTAATGGTAACCCATTTTCATGGTTCAGTTGTAGGAGTGGTGGTAGCTGATATCCATGGTATGGTGCTGGCAATCTAACACCATGGTGCGGTGGTTGTAACAGTCTATCTGCTCGGTGTGGTGATGAAGGATTGCCAATTGGTGCTAATTGATATGCCTCACGTGGCTGGTGCAGAAGTGGTGGAGGCGGCGGAGGCGGTAACTGGTATCCAGCATTCTGGTGTGCATAAAACACGGACGATGAAGGGTGTTGCTCCACATGAGTGGGTGGAAGCTACTCATTCCAAATAGTGGTTTAAATTCATTAGTATAATTAGTTTTACCATGTCTACTATTTTCCACTCACAAGAAATTGAGAGTTAAAACGAGGCAGGGACTGATAATCCTGTACAGCCGGCTGTATTTATACAATCAATCAGTACCTGTTATTGCCAATTGAAGCACTGCTGGCAGTAGCTTACCATGTGATGAGACGAGCTTGAAGATGCGATGAAGGAAGACCTGTCAAGTTGAAGTGTCGGGTTTGGTTGCGGTTGGGGAGCAACGGAAGATTGTGGATAATGTTGCTGTACGACATTGATAACAGGTTCACTAGCCATATTATTATTTTTCACTTTCTTCGCCCGTGGTTTTCGCTTTTTCTTTGTCTTATCTTTAGCTCAGCTTCCTTGAACTAAAGGTGGTAGATGGGCTATGAGACTGTGGTCAAATACCGGTATTTCCATGTCACGCTCCCGCACCCCACTCCCCGAACTCTGGTCTGCTAATCTTTCTGCATTCCTCCAATGTTCTTCATATTGATTTACCACCTCTTGCAGCTTACGAGCAGTGGTCTCATAGTTTTCTGACCGGTATGGGAGCTGGCGTAGCTGACCCTCCAGAGATTGGATTAGGGGAAGTAGTTCATCAATTTCTTCGTAATGTCCGGACATTTCAGTATCGATATGGTCAAGTTTCCTTTTAGCCACACAGACTGTGAGATGAAAAATTAGTAGCATTTGCGTAATAAAAATTATGCCATCACCTTTCCTGCCAACTGATGTCTGGAGTCTGTTGTAAATGGTTGACAGGCGATCTCGAGTTTGAATCACAAGGTCTTCATTCACGGAATACATAGCTTGAAAATCAAAATGCATCCCTCGCATAACAGCTGCCAAAGATGAAAGCATAATACCAGTACGATAGACTGTTCTATGTGCTTGCTCATTGCCATTTGTGGTATGAGGGGAGGCACGCCAAACCTCCAAAGGTATCCGGCTTTTGGGATGATACAGGCCTGGTATCATGAACGGGGTCCCTTTCTCCTTGTCCTTAATCCAATCTAATGAAAAGGAAAGTAGTATCATATTATTGTGAAATCAACTGAGTGCTAACCTGCAGCTTTCTTGTTACTGGCTCGGATTAACTCCTTCGTTCCCTCGAAATCTGGAAGTGGATGTGTCGAAGATAAACTGAACATAGCTTTGCGGCAAATTTCTGATATTTGATTTCTCATATTTGTAATTTTGCATTCAAAGTGATTGGTGCACTGAATGTAACAATGAGCTAAATGTTGAGTCCCAGACATCTTCGCAAGGCAGCATGTCAGATCGTCAGGGTGATAGATACAGTTTCCATGGAGTTCTTTGGCCATAGAAACACACACAAGTCCCAGACCTAAACAAAGAGAAATAAATACTAGATTATTCAAATGTAAAATGAATTATTCGGTACCGTTCCCTTGGCCTTTATGAGCATCTGCCACCACTGTCTCAATACCAGTCCCATGAATATGCCTAAATTGTACTTTGCGTCCAGTATCTTCAAATGCAATCTGGAAAGTCCTCTCGAACAAGAAGAAATGTGAATCAGCAGACTGTGAGGTAATAAACACCCGAGCACATGTGACAGCTTCGGGAAAATCAATAAAAAACGGACAAAGGTGTTGAAAAACTCACAACATAGTTTACTATCATGCCAAGTTTCAATCTCAAACTCTTCCCAACCATTAGCTCTTTTGAACGAATTTCAATTGAAATGCGACGAGCATTGACAATGAGCCTGCTCATAGCCGAAGTCATGCAGATAATGAATCGAGCCTCATGGTCACCGGTGAATCTCTTTGTTTCTACTGCACGGACATATCTTTCTTCCAGAGGAAGGGCCTTTTGTTTCTCCATAAGTGCATGCACCCCTTATTGTGATTTAAGTACTATATAACTTTTAAGTTTATGTGCAGTGATTCATACCTTCGAAACCAATGCCATCAGCATAAAACACCTTTCGTAATTCCATAATTATCCTAGCCACATGATCACGATTTTGAAGTGAAGCATGTAGGGCAGATAATGGTGGATCGTGAGCATGGGGCCATTTAAGATGTTGTCGCAATGTCTTCATAAATCCAGTATTGAGCATAATTCGACGAGGTGTCATATCTGCTAATTGCCAATCTAGCTCTTTGAGCCAGCTTTCAAGGAGCTTGCGTATAGTTTCTGGAGTCTTCAAAGGTCATGGATCGAGATGACTGTGTTTGCCCTTTGATACAATCAAGATCTGTGGGCATGTCTCGAGGTTCTTCGGCTCAAAGATTGTAAAGGAAACTGGACATGAACTTTCTTGAATGAGTTCACCTCGGCGAAGCATGCCATTTATGTCACGATGGAAATTAGCTAGATCAATAGTTTAGCTCTGAACTATAGATAGATGGGCTGTAAGAGTACTAACGACAAAGCTGTTTCTGCTCAGTCATTGAAGAAACAAAGGAACATGCAGTCAATGGCCCATAACCATTGTGCATTGCACGTTCTTCAAAAGTTCGGATATTTGCATGGTCCTGTTGTAATAAGGCAGCCAGGTAGTCAATATCATATTCATCTAAACATCTGATGAACAGATGTTGACGGTGTTTGAGACGATAGTATTCGCATCTGCCATTATGTAAATAAATATTTGCACAGACTGTTTTCTGAGAATGTACTCACTTAATAAAGGGCTTGCCTGCCGAGTTCCAATGAAGGGAGAGTTTACCATCACAAGTCTTTTCACGTTTCGGCGCCCTAATGTCTCGAATTCGAATACCATTAAGGATATCCTCATCATCACTGGATTCCAAACTTGACATTCCTGAGGGGTCTTCCAAGCTCGAATCCCGTTCAAACTCATAGGGACATCCCCTGTCTTGGAGTACAGCGTAAAATGCGAGAGTCTTCATAAACACTTCCTTTTCTGCATCATGAAATGAATCCTGCACACAGAGCAATCCGTGATCACCACGAAATTCGCATGATTTAACGGAAAGACCTGGTAAAAGAAAGCTCCGATTATTGAATATATTCAGATCACCTGATACATACATGAAGTACATGTGACCTTGCATACAGCTCCTGTTCGAGTTTGAGTGTCAACCAAGAGGCGGCATTGCTGTCCATAGGTGGTTCCATGAATTCCCCCGAGAGAATATTGAAAATTATGTTTTGGATGACCATCCTGCAAACCATTCTTCGGGTCAATCACAAACCGATGCCCAATGGCATCTGTATCATTTTGACTTGATTGAGGGTACTCTAGAGTTGTCCCTAATGGCCACTCATAAATTGCTTTAACACTAGATTGTCGATTTATTTTGTTTTCTCCTTCAGATATCTCATCCGCAGTGAAAATATGTGGGGTGCTGGGATTTTGAAACACAGTAGTTGATTCTCTGAGGATTGGGGAGTCTCTACTTGAGAGTGGAGGCTCAGAAGTTGGCCTAGGCATATCTGAATGACTAGTAGGAGAGACCAGCAAGATATGCAGTTGACAGGGTGATAATAAGAGGCTCCCCAAGTTACTCAAAAAAAAAAAACAGAGAGCTCGGCCCACTCATACTTTTTGAAGTCATCAACACTAGCTAATCAGACCATTGTGATGGGCGGATTTCCACTTCCATGGGGAATATTCTTCGAAACATGCCTGAAAATGCACTAATTAAAGGTACTTTGCCTACACGTTGTCACACCTGTCAATAAAAAATGAAAGCCTCACCCCAGCTGTATAGTTATTGTCAATAAACTAATATTTTAATGAATACCTCACTGCACGCTCATAAGTATTGTCCAGAAACGAAAATTTCAATTACAACCTCACCCCAATGATTATTAAAGGTGAATTTGCTGCGGAGACATAGGCTAATTGCATGAATAAAAGACACCTGAATTGAAAACGAGACAGAATTGTGAGCAAACCCTCCTTTGTGATGGTCCGCAGAGCTCCCTCCTTCCTTCCTCAGTCCGAGTTGACTCCAGCCCAACGTGATGTATTGGATTTTGCATGCACTCTTGCCATGACCTTCGCTGAGCTAGTTGTGGCATATCCTAATATTGGTTTACGTTGCATGGCATGGTATGTCTAGATGATGGCTTCCACTTTTTTTATTGAGCTCACGGTGTTCTTTGAATATAGGCCTTTGAGATCCAATACCCCGATGCGAATTCCAAGCGAAAATTTATATCAATATCTACGTGATAAAGGCATCATTATCTACTGTCCTTGTGTCTTGATTGCAGGGCTGCAGCTGAAGCACGTCAATGCTCGTTGATTATCCACAATGGTCAGGCAGGAGTCCTATCTCATTGCACCACCTGCCGTTTTGAAAGTGAGTTTCACTTCACTTTAAGGGACCTTCCTTCATAACATATTCTTAACTCCTACTTATTATCAGTTGATTGGGAGACGAAGCTTGGTCTTGCCACTGTTGAGCGTGATTACTCTCAATTTGAGTATTGGGCATTACTAAGAATGAGTAAATAATTATTAACAATACATGATAAATACTGAAAATTTATGCAGAACATTTATATGGTGATACCATCCTCTCTTATGATGATCCGTAGGTTATTGCAGCACGCTACAATGTTCCCTTTCTCTTCCAGTTGCCCATGCCAGCTCCTATCCCTGGTGCTGCTGCCCCTATGGTCCAACCTGATGCTATTCAAAACCTCGCGCCTCTAGCCATCGCACTTCCTCCCATCGCTGCTCATGCCCCTGCCCCTGCCCCTGCCCCCGCTCCTGCCCCCGTCCCTGTAGTGGCGGTTGTCCCCGTCCCTACGGCTGTGCCTATTCTCGTCCCCACAATCGACCCTGGTCCAGTCCGCGCAGGTGCTCCAGCCCTCAATTCGGCAGTGGTGCCACCTAGAGGAGTCACCAGATCTGGAAAGACTGCGAGAATATAGCCTCCGCAGAAGCCTCGTAAGCATGTAAAGATCAATCATAGAACGTAACTTACCTATCTGTAGCAATTGGATGGAGTAGGGAGGGATTCCACGCTAGAAATGCGGTGGTGGATGAGAATGGCAACACAAGTGGTGGCGGAGAGGCAAGTAGAGGCGGAAAGACTAATGGTAGCGAAAAGGCTAGTGGTAGCGGGAGACAATCTAGCCAAAATGATGAGTAAAAGATATCATGCAAAGTCGAATGCCATGCTTACTGTCCGCATACAGGTTCAAGCATTGATAACACTATTGAGGTCCTAACTGATGATGAAGACCCTGTAGTCATATCAAAGCAAGGTGAGCCGATACATCCTGGTATGAGATCCTATGTTAACTAGGATAACATAGCACGCACTGAGTCCATCAAAAAAGAATGCAGCCCCTCGTGTTTCGCCAGCATCGCATCGACCCCTTCCACTGTGAGGTTTTAGTATTTGAACTCAGTTAGATCAGCCAGAAATGACTAGTCAATGCCAACTGTAGATTGAGAACAAAACTACTGAAGTACATGAGCTAGCTACAACCCTTTATATATCCTAAAAGACCGACTTCAAGTCGGAAATAT
>KN837105.1:54700-66324 GCA_000827215.1 Sphaerobolus stellatus SS14 | reverse complement strand
CTTTGTAGACCTTATTCCATTTGTTCCGCTTATTCCCCCTTTTGGCTCGTCTCAAATGCTATAAAACTTGTATGTTTCGTTTCTGAATAACATTGACTTGTTTTCCCTCTATTCTCTAGTGTGAATCTCGAGTCTCTCGTCCATCGCTCTACTCTACGATCTCTAATCAGTTCTCTATTCTATTCTTATCCTCGTGTTCGCGGTCTTGCGTTCAACGCAGAGACAGTCAATACTTACATCGCAGTGCAGGGAGCTCGTCTCCCTTACACAATACGCCATGCAGAAGCAATGAGAAAATAATGTAAATAATGAAGGGTCAATACATCAGCTAAGTTGTAAGTGAGATAAGAAAACATGAGGCCTCAATAAGACAGATAAGAAAGATAAGAGAAATCCAATCAGAAAAAGAAGGCCACATGGAAAAGGTCTGAACGAATGAATACAAAGTGAATGAGTCAAATGCATAGAATATGAATAATAGAAATAATAGCCAGTCAGATTAATACTTGACAGGTGGGGCTGAACAGAGGGGCAGAGAGGCTAGGAGATAGGCTGGACCTAGGGGTTTTAGGGGTGTGTGGACATCATGGAAGGTGCAAGAGCATGGGAAAATGAGGGAAAGTAGGCATGAAACAAGCACAGCAGGTCTTAAAGGGGTTGTGGGAGGCTGGGCAGGGCCTGGACAGGCACAGGACCCATCTAGGATCCAGGGTTTTAGGGGAGCGCAGACATCATGGAGGGCACAAGGACATGGGAAAATGAGGGAAAGCAGTGACAAAACAGGCAGGGAGCATCAAAAGGGGCTGCAGGAGGTGGCAGGAGCATGGGAAGGGCCTGGGACCCAGTGTTTTAGGGGTGCACAGATGTCAGGGAGGTGAAAAGGGAATTTTTGGAGTGAGCTGGGACCCTAAACAGGAGGCAGGGGTGGATTAGGGTACCCTAAACAGAGGGGAATAGGTATAGACATGCCCCAGAAGCACCAAGACAGATCCTAAAAGGTTAGCATCACTTGAACTGGGTGGCTATATTCTCAGACTTACAGTTACTTCCTCCCACCCCGCAGCCCCACCAGAAAGCGCAAGCGCAGCGTCGTTGCTCGTGAAGCAGAATCCGATGTAGATGCGCTGAACGAAACACAAGTTATTTTCAGCGGGGAGGCGACTCAGCTCTTTGTAGGGGACTTAGACAATGTGAGTACAATAACAACCTCAACGTAACTAAATTGGGCTCGTTTCAATAGTGGAGAGTGGATTTTAATGCTAGGGAGGCTGCAATGGAGTGGGAAAGCGAGATTGAACTGGAATATGGGGCTACGACACCTGAAAGCGCGAGATTCATTGAGAGTGGAGAGCGGTTTGATGACATCACATTTGTGCGCGTTCTCCTTCATGTATCGTGCTTGTGCTGAGATCATTGTGCAGAATCGGATACTACGCCTATCGCAGCCGTTACAGCTTTTGGATGACGACATGCATGAACTCATTTTCGACACCTTATCGCCCCTCCCTGATGCTGCCGATTTGTTGAAAGTGGACTGGGACTCGGTCTTGACCGTCCTGCTTGACCGCTTTGATAACACCATCAACACCATCATTGATTTCTCGCCGAAGGCAGATCATCAATGGTTGCGACTAGGTAGTTCCAACGGAGTGAAGCTTTTGCTGCGCCTGGTGGAATTCGCACATCGTGTAGCCAAGGACACCAACCGGCCGGTGATCCGCACTTGTATTCATGCAATGCGGAAGACGATATATGTTGTTATGGCGAAGGAAGGCTGGCGTCGCTGGGCCCGCACTTCGTTCTTGGTTTCTCTGTCCACACACAATGTGTCGATATCGTTACCTGGTTGTGGGAGATATGGATGGGCACTCAGATGAAGGTCGATATTGGAGCAAACCTAGTGTGTGTGTTACATCATATATTTGATATATTGTTCTAACTAGGCTGGGTAGTGGTCGGGTTTAAAGTGGCGGCGATTCCTCGAATCGGATACCATTCTGTCAAAGCTGGCACACGGAACAAGCTTGACTGTCTGCGGCTCGGAAGAACATCTCACGGCCGTCACCTTAACATGAGTTCATTGGAAGGATCCAGTGGCAGTGGCAGCCGTAGGCGGCTGGGTGAAGGAGATGGATGAAAGCATGTTTCAGCGAGCGTGCGTTCTCGAGCGATTCCAGTATCTCTACACAGTTCAGATGGTCACATGGTGGGGAGGGTCGACGACACAGGAATGGGGTAGGGAGGCTATAAAGAATGCAGAGAATTTGCTGGGTAAAACCATGTAAGTGGTGTCTGCCGAGAGGAACAAATGTCAGACACTTACGCAGTTGCAGTAGGGGTATAGAACCGACGCGGTTATCCACGTACAGGAATCTGCTCGAGTAAGTGCCTTGTGACGTATATCATTCAACCTACTAATCCACGATATGACAACTAGGTCAACTCGATTTTGTCCACGCATCAAACTCAAGGGAAACAGTGCCCCGGCACCGGGTGCCAAGAAGAAAGCTCGCAAGGCCATGCCAGGTTTGGCGGATCTCGATGTGGGACCTGTGTTGTTGGAAATCCCTGCATCACCAGTGAAGCGCAGTGTGCGCGGGAAAGCCACAGATGGCGGTGTGCCTCCAATACCGATGTTAAACACTCCTCCCTCGCCGACAAAGGACAGTTTGAACTCTCGGGACGGAACTAACGTGTTGACTGGGTGTGTACAATGTGAACTGTTGCTAGTGTATACATCACCAAGATTTATCGTTCTCTTTGGGTAGGGTTTTGGCAAGTACAAGCAGCGAGAGGGAAATGGAAGATCAGATTGTTGCGGTTGAGAGAATATTGATGATAGTGCAGGCTGGTGGTGAAGCGAAAGGTTTCTGACCACGTGCCAGGCACCCATCAGCGGTGGGTACTTTGGTGATACATCTCAGTCTCTGCTAACAATACGTCTTCAGGGAAGTCGCTCCCCTTACCAAAAAGGCGAAGATCGCCGATATAGGCGAGGCGACTTTGTTACAGGAGCTCATGTGCCTCATCCGGCGATTCATAGATACTTGATAGCTGGCTGATAGGCCTTTTTTCCCTTTTGCCTCCATAGGCCGCCGTCAACTGAAGCCAAAGCTGTTGGCAAGCCTGGTCGGAAGAAGAAGGTTGCGAACGGGTCAGCAGAGGACGAGGAACAGATGGCGGAAACTCAACTCAGGAAGTATGTGTCGTTTAACGTTCAACATAGTGTCAGGTTGATGCATTTGTGATTTTAGAGGGCGCTCACAGAAGAATGCGTAATCACCATACTCAATTAACGGGATATTTATACGAAGGTCATATATTAGTTAACTGTAACTGTAATCACGTCGAATCTATTACAATGTTATCTTATTCGTATTATGTTTTGAGAGACGATGTTACACATGGGGTGAGCGTATGTGGGTGGTTTCAAGTGTAGCTAGGCAGACATACATCTTTGATAGCCCGACAATAGCCCGGGAGATGTATGCCTTTCTAATCAATTATATGTAAGTCTATGTCAATTGAATTTATAATACTTCATTTCGAGTGAACTGCAGGTGAACTGACTATTGGCGGTAATGATATGGGCATAGTACAGGTATAGTTACGAGTATAGCTCGGGAGATGTACATCCTGCAGCCTGGCTTACACCACACCTAACGTACGTCTATGCTCTGGGTATATGTCGTGACTACCGTATGGGAACTCACCAACAAGCAATGCGGCAGGCTGTGAGTGACGGGAAGCACATACGTATACCGCATGACACTATCTACGGTAAGTCTGTGACGTGTGGCGAGGGATTCCCGGAGTCAGGTGATAGGGCATTCGGCAGTGAAACAAATGCGCTGCGCGGGAAGGAAGGGCAACAGTTAGAAACATATAAAGGGCTCACAGAGAGAGAGAGAGAGAGAGAGAGAGAGAGATGATATGTAGCCTGTGTGCTTTCCACCAAACAGGGTCCTCACAAACACTGACATTTCTGGTTGACTCTGCAGAATTTGATCATCAGACCGTATGCAAAGCCACTACGATTAAGTCGGTGCTTTAATGGAGAACCTACACTGGAGGAATGCTGTTAGTGTTTATTTCAATATTCCATGGCGACCTGTATTATATGTGGTCTCCTTATATCATACACGGAGTTGCTTCTTATATGCTTATAATTGTTTTGAGGCGTGAATTGACTGGAATGTACGTCCGCTGACTAGCCATGGGACACGGGGCAGGCATACGTCTGCATTGGCTGCTAGAGGCACTGCAGGGTATGTCTCCATAGCCGTCGAAGGCGGCGCATAGTACGTCTGAGCTCGGGTCAGATGCAACACATACTTACATATGTCACAGCCGCTAGAGCCGCCTCAGGTGTACGCCGGGACTGTCAGATGCCTCACAGGTGTACATGTGCCACCGCCACCGGAGCCACTACAGATGTACACCAGGGCGCCGACTTTCTGGACCGACGCGCCACAGACGTACATTTCCCACGTCTGTTGGAACCACCGTAGACATAGGTCGGGGACGCCGACTGGAGTCATGGTGCACGTATGTCTAGGGGTCTGGTCGGATGCGCCACAGACGTACGTGTGCCACCGGCGTTGGAACCACTGTAGACGTATGCCAGGACGCCAGCTAGAGCCCTGGCCGCACGTATGCGTGGTGCGGCAGCTGAAGCTGCAGCAGTCGTACGTCCTCGTCTCCCATTGGAGCGACACATATGTACGTCTGCTACCTACTGCCGTCGGGATCCATACTGAACTAGAGCTGTGACAGGCTGTATTTGGTTCAATTGATGCATATATTGAATATTAGCTGCTTTTATTAATAGGCAGGTAGGGTTACCTGTGATGAGCCATACAGTTAGTGCTACCTACATTACGGCTCCGAACGTATGGTAGGTCGACCGCGGCTCATCTGGAAATGTAGGCGGTTACGCTCTATATCCCACTTTGCGAACATATGTCCTACCCTCCGTACCATTCCCTCCCAATGTACGTGTCTTCGTTTGCTATTAGCACATAGTCCTGTGGTTTGCTCTGGGAGTATATGAGTAATTTTATATTATATATATAGGATTTGTTGCTACTGATATATTGGTTTATATTAGGGATACAGTTGGAAGATGCAGCAGATGTGATAGTGCCGTCGTATGGCCCACCCTGGGTCCCCAGCTAACAGCCGTATGGTAATACAGTGCGGGACAGGCAGGGATACATATGTCCATGGACCTTCGTGAGATATCAGGCCTAGCGTATACCCATCCCACAGTAAGGGCAGGCGGACATATGTCCAAGAACTAGCAGTAGGTGTACAACGAGTCAGCAATCGGTGAGTTTGAATCCTTCTTGCTTGAGCAGTATTCTTGTAGATACCTTATGTATACTGGTACTGATTTAATATATGTTTTTACTACTCTATCCTCGAACGAACGAAGAATAAACCTCAGAGTAGCCGGTCTCCTGAAACGAA
This sequence comes from Sphaerobolus stellatus SS14, assembly GCA_000827215.1. Classification (NCBI taxonomy): domain Eukaryota; kingdom Fungi; phylum Basidiomycota; class Agaricomycetes; order Geastrales; family Sphaerobolaceae; genus Sphaerobolus; species Sphaerobolus stellatus. The sequence continues at coordinate 60,852 of KN837105.1, read as the reverse complement.
CTCAGCAGCCACCGAAAATCCCCATCTGCATCCAGCGATATCGGTCGTTTGGGCAGTTTATGGATCATTCGCAGGCAGATTTAACAATGAAAAAGACTGTATGGCAAAGGCTCAACACCACAGACAATGAATCAACAATCGGTGAGTCTGAATTTTCGTCACTTAGATAGTCCCCACAGTCTGTACAACAAACAGAGCAGTGAATATACTTTATTACTATTAGCCTGAGTGTATCCAACTGCCTGCTTCGTCTTCATCCTGATCCTCCATGACCAAGACTTTATCCCCATGTACCTCATTGATGGTGTTAACTGGCATAAAATCCCCAACATTTTGAAACCACCCATCAACCAATTGTGAGAGTTTGTGCTGTGTGTCCTCCATTTTATACCATTGAATGTCCGTGGTTGCTGTCCCCATACGCAGTTGATGCTTGAATTGTACTCTAGTGATGTCAATGCATAAACAATTCACTATTCTCATAAGAGCGTACTCACTGATGCATCTCAACCTCTAGTGCATGGTTGATCCCCACACTCCGAGTTGCACAGGTGGAAATCACTCCATATTCAGGGCCGAATCCCCCTTCTTCCTGCTGCAAGAGCTTTATGATGCTCGCTCTGGTCAGCTGGACAATTTTCTTCAGTCGAAACTGACTACCATCACTTAGTGCACTGGTTGTCCATAACTGTTCCATCACATCATCACCCAGTGTTTCCTCAAGACCCAATAAAAGTTTATGTTTTCTTTCCGCATCTCTATTGCCTCCATAAAGGCCTTAAGTATACGTTGGCCTAATCCCATAGGTGAGTGAAGTTCTTATCAGGCAAACAAAAATGTACTTTCCTGACCGCCTTTCCACCAGTTATGATGTAGCATCGCATCATTGATCGCGTCCCTTCGGCTGCCGAACCCCATCTCCCGCACTGACGTCGCTAGTCCGTTAAGTGATGACCAATTACTTTCGACATTTTCACCACATGTTCTGCCGACATTTTTTGTCCAATTAAAGGAATACTTGTCAGCACATCCTTCGACATGTGCAGCAAGGTGAAACTTCGGTACCAGCCATGCCAGTTACACAGCTTTCAATTCCCTCAATTCTCTAGCTGTCAAGAGTGGCCATGCTGAGTGATTGATCTGATGGTCGAAATTGATGTTATACTTGCATGCCACATCGTATGACACCACAATCTTTTTGATGCCTGCCTTCACCAAATCCTGTAAAATATGCACCAGCGCAAAATCAACATTCATGCAACTAACTCTAGATTAGCTTCCAAGTTCATTAAGCCAGCTTATAACCTACCGTTCCATTTAGCTTTTGGAATCAAGCAAGAAACCCAATTGAAACTGGGTTTCAGACCAGTTTTGACGTTGAATGCAAAGTTTTCAATTCGAGCAGTCTTTCAGCCTGTATGTTATCCCTTCTATTGCTATACATATGTACTAAAGGTAGTTTTTGCACTACAATTCATCATTTAGCGATGAAAAAAAAATAATTTAGAAAGAGGAAGGGTGAAGCAATGGAGCTTTGGGTGCATCTGACAAGACGAAACTCTGAGTGAGGTTAGACCAGGGGTTATTGAATAACCCCTGACAACTAATATCCCAGTGCTCATTGCAGAGATATAAGAAGAGGTCCCCCATACCTTCTAGCCTTACGTTTCCATCTTTCTTTCTCTCCCTCCCTCACTTACGTCTCTCAGACTATCTTACGTCTCATTGGCTGCCTGGCTGACTAGCGTATCCTGATATTCACCCCATCTGTGTGACTATGCGTGACGACCTCACCCAAGGCCTTCCCATCTGTGTGTCCCTCTCATCGCCCTTCTCTCACCTCATTCGTTCTCATTCGCCATTTCAGCTGCTATTTTATACACTACCTCGGAGTTATCTGTCCAGGTTCAGCCAGCTCCAAACGCACTATGTGAGGTTTTTCATCGCCGCATATCACTATTTGTTCTGAGGTTTCGTTAGTCCGCTCCATGTCCATGACTCAAGAAGAAGACACGGTTGCGCCAGTATCAAAATGTAAGACTTATTCTTACCCTTTATTATGTTTGGTGCTCAGATATTTGCAGTGACAACCACTGGCACCGTGGTTGGGATTGCTGCTGCCACCTCATCCATGAAACCATCTGCGCGGTTTGAAGGGGAACTCAGTAACATCTCAACAAGTCTGGCATCTCCATCACTCGCATATTTCCTCTGATCTAATTATTTGCTTGTAGCGAATCATGGCCCCATCTCCCCTACAACCATCAACCCAATTTCGCAGACTCTCCAAGGAGTTGCAGCAGCTGGTCCGGCTAAAATAAAGGGCTGAAAGGTTGCGGGTAAACCAAGTCTGTTCAATTAACCACACTCAAAAACTCAGTACTCATTCATACTCATTCACACTCTAGATGAATGGATTAAACCCTCGGATCTTCTGCCTTTTCGTCCATATATACTAACGAAGGTACGTGTTATCTTTGCTTTTTGGTTGCCAACTAAAAAAATTACTCGCAGAGGGTATACAAATGCACTGCGTCGACAATACACTGCATCATCCCAATCCCCTGCCGACATCTTCACCTTACTCATTCAGTGTGATCGCAAACCAGTAGCCTACAATTTGTGGGGTAGCGAGACTCCCAAGAGTGATGATGCCGCCAAGAAAATGGCTCAAAAGAACCTGGCTGGGCAATTGTTACAGATCATCTCAAAATCCAAATGGAAATGCGGAAGAAGCTATTTGAGCAATTGAGTGAGGAGGAGGAGCAGGCTGAATGGCAGAAGAAGGCAAACAGCTCCAAGAATGTCTCCATTTCAGAGTGAGTCCCTTTTCAGCCCTTTTAATCACGCACCAGGGTTGACAGTTATTTGCAGGGAGGACTGTATAGCAGCCATTCCAAAGATTTTTAGAATGGTGTGTGATTCAAATATGCAAATACACACCTTTCAATTGTATCATTCTTTGTGGGGACAAACAAGTGGATGGCCAAACGTGGTATTATACATGTGTGTCTATACATAGTGTGTCAAATGTGATATTAAACAAGAGAATAGGGAAGAGTGGCATTGGCCATCTATCATCGACCCTTTAGGCTTCACTTCAACTTCTAATTGGAAGACGATAGTAGGCGGTTTTTTGCATGGACTATCTAAGGATACAGGTGGTGGGTATTATTATCTGTTAAACATATTCTGGTCAAACACTAATATTTAATGTGGTTGCTAGTCCTCACCAACAAAATTGTGCAGCTCCCAACTTGGCAACACACAAACGAATATATTCCCAAGGTTGTTGTTCGTGTAAAGACTTGGTCTTTATGTTGTGTTCGCTGTTCACACCTGTAGAGTGACTGTTTACAAGTTATGTATTCAGTTACTATCTAGTACAGGTATAAGTTCAGCTGGGCAGTGCTAGTCGCCAACCCAGGTTTATATACTACAGAGTTACGTAATGTAGCTATATGTTATGTAATAAATGGTCTGCTTGCCAAGGAGGCATGGCGTCGATGGGCTCATGCTTCCTTCCAAATTAGTAAGCCGAAGAGCATGAATAATGAAGATCACCCGGGTGACATATTTATATTGTGGGATATATGGATGAGTATCCAATTCGGAGAGAGGGTAGATGAAAAAGCGGTATGTGTGGTCTCCGGCTATTTTATTTACAATGCTAACATTTTAAATCAGTGGTTAGATCTCGAATGGTGTCGCTTCTTGGCCGAAGGCAGTATCCTAGTGCGGCTATCTAAGGAATCCTGTATTACAGTCTGGGGGGATCAGGAAGGAAACACTGTAATTGACATTCGTGAGGAGGAATGGAGCCTGCCTTCATCTGTTTCTTCGGTGAAGGATTGGGCAAATGGGATGGATGACCAATCTTTCGTACGTGGGAGTGTCATCGAGAAGTTTCAGTACATTTTCGCCCTGGCAATGGGGAAAGCTACATGCCGACGAAACCTGGTGCAGCTCAGCGATAATTGGAGTCGAAGATTCCTTGGCAAATTTAATGTATGTCTTTTGAACGCCTGCTCTGATTACTATATACTAATAAACTATTACTTGCAATCGTTCGGCTGACCCTGATCGTCTGCGAGAGTCGAAAAGGTTACTCAAGTAGGTCACGCTTGTTTCAAGTTCAGGTTATTTTTTTTTTTTTGCATATTCAGCAGCTTAACAAATCTCAACGATTCTGACCACGGCCGAAGCCCAAACCTGTTGAGGCGAAAGTGGCAATCGAAGTGATCAAGACAACAAATGGGTATACTTCGGATAATGCCATGGATGTTGACATGCCGCCTCAAACCTTGGTGATCACACCATCACCTACGAAGCATGGAAATGTCGAAAGCAGGCAGACACAAGTGAACCCTACGTGAGTATTTGTTTAAATGGGTTTATTAATTAATTGAAAACTCGTTTGAAATGTAGTGAGGACGAGCAGACAATTTCGAGCCTCAACTCATTTGAACAGCCAGTGATTCTCGATAGTCAGAGTAGTGATGGAGAATTGGAAGAGGTGATCGTTGTAGACTCACCAAGGAAGTGCGTATAATTCTGTTTCCTCTTTTTTGGTGAAGAGTATTGGTTAACAAATCGTTAGAAAGCATCCAAGCTCAGAGGAATCAGTAGATACCCCGCCAATCAAGAAACAGAAATCTGATGACGCACCGGCACTGGAATAATCTGAATAGGTACGTCTATTTTTTCCCTTATGCCGTGACTATCACACCAAGACCCGTCGTTACAGCAATTCGCCATTGATTGTGGAGCCGCATCGAGAGCTTATGGCATTGGAGACATTGTAAAATTTCCTGAGTCTAAAAGTCCCAGGAAATCTAATGCCTCTGGCAAATAGTATTAGCATTTCTTGGGGTAAAAATTGACATGAAATGTTGATTAATTTGAAGATTTCCTGAAGCATGAAAAATAGATTTGTGTTAGTATTTCCTGAAATTGGAAAACTTAGATGCATTCAAAGTTTTCAAAAGATTTCCTGAGGTCAGAAATATTGGTAAAATTAAATGTATTTACTTAGCTTTCTAAATACACAAATGTACAGAAAACTATGAGTTTGTTCAAGATTTCCTGGCTGAGATTATCATGGAGAAAGATCAAATCACTTTAGAATTTCCTGAATATACAGTGGGTCAAAAAACTGTCCCAATGTTTGCTTGTTATGTAAAAATGTGTATGCAGTAAATGAACTATTGAGAAATGCATTTAGCGCTCAGTGTGAAAATTTTAGATTAGCATCATGGCTCCATTACCATCAAGAAATCACGTGATTTGATGCACAATCAAGAGAGATATTAATATTTCAGTGAGAGGGGTCATTGGGACAGTTTTTTTACCACAGTTTTTGCGCACTGAGATCATTTGATTTGGCAGGATTTTTCACTATGACATCATTCCAAAAATAGGGTGGAGCATGGGTGGAGCTCTAGTGAGCATATAAAGAGATTGGGATGGATCTCTAGACCCCACATTCACCATGAGACCTTTATCTGCTGCTAAACGCACTCAAGTTCTTTCTCTCCTCTCTTCTGGTCTTTCTAGCAGAGACATTGAGCACCAAACTGGTGTTAGCAAGTCTACTGTGTCCAGAATTGCCAAAGATTATCAGCCTGACAAAGAAAATCACCCAGGGGGATGTCCTCGGAAACTGACATCCATGGATAAGAGGGCTGTCCTGTCCTTGGTGAGGACTGGAAAGGCTTCTACTGCAGTGGAAGCTGCCAAACACATCAATTCTATCATCCCAGAGCCTGTTGCAGTACGAACCATCAGGAATGTACTCAAGGATGACAACTTAAAGTCTTATACCAAGAAGAAAAGGCCATATCTCTCTCCCAAGCATAGGAAGGCAAGACTGGCTTTTGCTCTCAAGTATGAAAACTGGACTGTGAAAGACTGGAAATGTGTTCTTTGGTCAGATGAGACCAAAATCAATCAGTTTGGGCCAGATGGGCACAAATATGTGTGGAAGGACAAGGGTACTCCACTTCAAGAGAAGGAGGTGGAATCAACCGTAAAATTTGGAGGAGGTCATATCATGGTTTGGGGCTGCATGGGGTGGAATGGAGTTGGAATTCTTTGTGAGGTTGAGGGAAAGATGGATGCTAAACAGTATGTAACCATTTTGGAGGAGTTTA
>KN837105.1:36782-54400 GCA_000827215.1 Sphaerobolus stellatus SS14 | reverse complement strand
CAAAAAACTGTCCCAATGACCCCTCTCACTGAAATATTAATATCTCTCCTGATTGTGCATTAAATCACATGATTCTTTGATCATTGTGGAGCCATGATGCCACTCTGAAATTCTCACACTGAGTGCTAAAGATGTTTATTTGATAGTTCATGTACTGCATGCACATCTTTACATAACAAGCAAACATTGGGACAGTTTTTTGACCCACTGTATAAACAGCACAGAAATTTTGGATTTGTCCAAGATTTCCTGGTCAATATTACCCTGAGGAAATGCTGAATTACATTAGAATTTCCTGAGTACACAAACATTGGGGAAACTCTGAATTTAGCTAAGCTTTTATGACACACAAACACTGAGGAAATGTTGAATAATATCAAGATTTCCTGAGTAAGATTACTGTCAGAAAAATCATCATTTTTTCAAAAATTTCCCGACAAATCCAAAATTTCTGTGCTGTATATATATTCAGGAAATTCTAAAGTGATTTGATCCTTCTCCATGATAATCTCAGCCAGGAAATCTTGAACAAACTCATAGTTTTCTGTACATTTGTGTATTTAGAAAGCTAAGTAAATACATTTAATTTTACCAATATTTCTGACCTCAGGAAATATGAAAACTTTGAATGCATCTAAGTTTTCCAATTTCAGGAAATACTAACACAAATCTATTTTTCATGCTTCAGGAAATCTTCAAAGTAATCAACATTTCCAGACAGTTTTTGACACAAGAAATGCTAATACCATTTGCTAGAGGCATAGGATTTCCTGGGACTTTTAGACTCAGGAAATTTTACAATGTCTCCAGTGTGGTGCCATACAGAGGTGTCCAGTATCATCTTAATGAATGGGAGAAAGCCTCAAAGCGGTACGTCTCCTCTTTTTGCTTCTGTGTCACATATCCATTGACAGCCATATGCACAGCCCTTCAGACTACAAAGAGCTTTTCAATTTATGCCACTTGCAATGCTGAACTACAGTAGAGCGCATCCTCAGTATTGTGAAGAAGTGGTTCCATATAATGAGGGAGGCCAATGAGTTCCCACTGGCACATCAAGGCCGACTTGTCAGTTCCATCTGTGTTATACACAACTTCATCCGGATCCATGATCCAAATGATTTGGATGATGAAGAAATAGAGAATACTCCCTCAGTAGCAGAAGGATCAAGACAATACTGGCTTGGGAGCATAACTACGCAGGAAGTTGATGCTGCTACAGTGCATCAAGATCAAATTGCCCAGGTAATGTGGGCCCAATATGAACGGGTTCTTGCAAGGAATGCATAGATATTTATTTTATACTATGAATAAAACATGTATATTCTAAAGTGAAGGGTTTAATTTATTCAACTTGGGTCACAACCATTGAGTTCTCACAGCCAGCTTGTGGAATGCTAGGTATGCATTCGCCACCTTTGTATCATCGAAAACCTCTGCTGCATCAGCCAGATCTGTATCTGAAAAGCCTTCCTCCTCTTCAGCTCTTTGATAAGCCTTGGTGCGCTGTACAGGAGATGGATCCAATGAGGAACCAACTGCCAGGGCCTTATCAGAGTCAACAATGGTCTCAGTGAGCAAGGCTACAGATCCAGCCAATTCCCTAATAGCATCAGGTCCAGCTGTTGCTGTTCTTCACCTTTTATTGGGAGGCATTGGTGGCAGTTCAATGGACTTGCCCCACTTCAAGCCAGTCTGTGTAAATCAGAGGTCAGCCATTCAGTAGATACAATAATAGCATGATAACACACCTCCTTAACCTCTTCCACATCTGAGTCTGACTCTTTTGCAGTTGTTGCATCATCTGGTCCCTCAGTGCTGCACTGAATAGATTGTGTTGGGAAGACCTGGCTCCCTGTTGCAAGGACTTTGTCAACGAGCTCCAACATCACGTCATACAGCTGAAATGACTTGCTCTGCCACTTTGTGTGCTTCTTGTTTGCCTAAATGAAGGATAGTCAGTAAAAGGAATCATTTGATAGGAATATGTGGTCGCACCTCAAGGTATTTATCCCATACCTCAGGTGAAGCTGTCACCACCCTCTTTGCATCATCCCAACCGAAGCCTGATAATCCACGCAACTTCTTTACTACAGCATAGTCACCTTTAAGCTACACAAAATGATGTCAGTGATATGGAGGGAATAGAGAGCATTTTGATGGACATTACCAAAATGAGTCAACACTTGCTTCGTAGTCTTCGGCTTCACATCTTTGTGATTCTTTTCAAGCACTGCAACCACTGCTGTCCATACAATTGGCTTCCACCCAGAATTGGCTTGATTTCTGAGTTTCTGCTGCTCTCGAAGAACTATGACTAGGTCAGCATCTTCTCCTGCTGACCATTTGGCCTTCTCTCTCTTCTTCTTCTTCTTCTTCTTATCCTTCTCATTCTTAGACTTGGTGGGGCTCAAAGATGTTATATTATCATCCTCAGATGACAAAGAACTGTCACTGGACATGATATAGAGGATATAGGAGGCTATAGATGAGAAAGTGTAGTGGGTGTGTGTCGAAGCACCAGTTTGCCCCACAAAAATGAGCGAAAGTGCGACAAAATAGACCTCAAAGGCTCCATTTTGATTTGGCTGGGCACATTTTGTGGAAAGTGGACCATTTCGAGCAGAAATGACTGTCGCTGAACAGGGCATGCATTATGGACACTTTGATCAAAATGATCCATTTTAGATCATGCAGTGAAATGCGGCCACATTTCGCTGCAGAATGAAGTTCAAGATAATGAAGATATGGATGAGGAGGAAGTTCATGAGACTGAAGATGAGGACATGATAAATGGAGTAGGCTTTTTTTCATATCAAGAATCAGATAGTGATGGTGATTGTTCATATTAGTGATATATCAGTATAGTTTGCTCTGAATAGTATATGCAAGTTGGCTTCAAGGATGTTTGATTGGTGAATGGTTGGTTCTAGAAAGTAATTTCAGTAAGCAGAATGGTTCAAGTGATGAGTAATATATAGTCTGATGATGAGACATTGAATTTAGTGCAGATATTGGTGTTTGCTACATATCTGTGAGCACCATATACACAGTATTATACAGCATATAGGCATCCTCAATATTTTCCTTCTAAGAATGCAAGATATCACCGTGTGACTTCCTTCCTTCTTCCTCCTTGAGGAAGTCCATGCTGTGATATCTTGCATTCTTAGAAGGAAAATATTGAGGATGCCTATATGCTGTATAATACTGTGTATATGGTGCTCACAGATATGTAGCAAACACCAATATCTGCACTAAATTCAATGTCTCATCATCAGACTATATATTACTCATCACTTGAACCATTCTGCTTACTGAAATTACTTTCTAGAACCAACCATTCACCAATCAAACATCCTTGAAGCCAACTTGCATATACTATTCAGAGCAAACTATACTGATATATCACTAATATGAACAATCACCATCACAATAATACTTGGAAATTATTATTTAGTTTATTGTCCATAGTCAATTAGTATAACACTGGACATTGATATTTTTTAAAGAAATACCACTTTTTTGTCTCCTCCTCCCAACTCAATAAACTTGTTGATTTTTATATCTCAAGAACCAAACCGCCGATTTTCCTCAAACATGGCTAGATCTTCTCAAAATGATTAGGACTACAACATATAAAATAATCAGCCTGAACAGAGTGTTTCCATTTAAATTATGTATTCCCCCCAGGCTATAGAATGATGCATCTTCTGCTAAGTCTATAAGGCCAGTGATTAGATTCTCCCAAATGAACACATTAATAAATTTGCCACTTCCAAGCAAAAATGGCAGCCTAATTAGAAGACAAATCAATCTGAGTTTTTGATAATAAAATGGAGAGGTTAAAGCTTACCTCATCAACTTCATGCAAAGGCAAAAAGATCCTGCAAGGACATAGCTGTAGCTCAGCTGCATGTTGACATGGGCATCGACATCAATCTTTAAGTACACAGCATCATTGTTGCTCATCTCTGTGCACTGTAAGCTTAAATCCACCAGTGTGAAACTTTGATCCAAAGTCAGTGGGACATTGCTGGAATTATCAGACTTGTTGAAACTGGTAGCATCTGCACTGTTTGAAGCAACAGATGTGGTTGCAGAAGTGGCATCTCCAAATATGGAGGTGACATCCCCAGCAAATATGCAAATCCTGTTAATAATTTCTTATTCAGATGAAAACAAAGAAATTATGCCTATTTAGTCTGATTTTAGATGTGAATTTGCCTAGTCCAAGAAAGTGTCTCTCCAGCTGGAGTGCCCAACCATGGGTGTGGAAGGTGCTGAGGCTGTGATGACTCAATTCAACTGAGGGAGCATTTGAAGAGGTGATGGTGAATTGCAATTTTCCATGACTTTAAACTGTCAATTGCCAATATCAATTAGGTATGATTAAATAATATAGACATACAAAGATGAGGTGCTAGTAATGTTGTAATCAGTGTTAGTCCACAGACAGTTACAGGTGTGGTTTGATTCAGAGTGGCTAGCTGTTTCTTCAAATGAATCAAAATGCTTTGATCAGTCAGTTGCCATGTCTTCTATATACAGGCAAATGATCCTGCCCCACACTAAATGCAATAATGAGTATATAATGGAGAAAATGAGTGGGAGGTGTTTTACACTGTCTGGCAGTTGAACTATGGTATCTTCCGCTCCTCCATTATCATAAATATGGTGGCAGTTAGCCACTTGTTCTGCTGTTCCCATGCAAACCATATGAATGTCATGAGGTCCTTGTTCCCAGTTGGCATTGCATCCCATAATTCTCCAACCAGAAGTGGGTGTGATATCTGAGAAAGGCTTGGATAAGGAGAATCACAGTAGCAATAATAACCTGTTACATACCAGATAGAACTTGTTGCAAACCATCCTGTAAATTAAATTGAGCTAAATAAAAATCACTTTAATAAATACAATCAGGACTCACAAACATGAGTGTAGAGAAGGCCTTCTTGTCCCCATCACCGAACCAGTTGTACTCACAAGTCCCAGAGGTGCATGGTACACTCCAGTCATTCATACCCTGCACCACCTGAGAGTCCAGGGCTATCATCAACCATGTAGTATACTTCAATGCCAGCATTATATAACATAATAACTCGTATACTAAAGTTTCAATGAAAATACTTATATTAGGCAACTGCCTCAATCTATTTTGGGTGATGGGGAATTTTTTTCCTGCTTGAATCCTTCACCTTTTATACCCTACAGCTGCTACATTTAATCATGCTGTGGAGCAAGAATTCAAAAATCAAGTCTAGACTGCTCTGTGACTTGGAAGAAGCTACATACCCTAGAAACAACAAGTTATATATCATTAAGTATGCTTCTTGAATGAGTATTTGATTGGAGCAGTGATTCTGGAGCAAGGCTGTGAAGGTTTCTGTCCCGTTGTCATGTCTGATTGACTTTACTGAAGGTTGTGATCCGGGACAGCAGGACCTGCATATGATAAGAACTCCAGGACACTTCTTACCTCACTAAATTCACAGTACTATCCCACCTCATGACCGATCATTCAAGTATTAATTCAAGAATTCATACTTAAGGTCCCAAACAGGACTTAAATTCATGCTTTTAATTTCTTCAGGGCAGTATTCTTGAATTCTGAAAGGCATACATCTCACAATTCACAGACAGGTCTAGGCCTTATTTTTTAAAATTTCTAGGCATGGCTAATCTCGTACGCATTGAGTATATAAGAGAAAGGAAAGGGCAGGAAAAGGCATTGGACCATCCAGGACAATGCAAGGCATGTTGCATATAACAACCAAATTCATCAATAATTTTCTGATCTTCTTATCACTAACAAGCAGGTAGGTTTCTTTGCAGTGCCGTTGTTTGAGGTCATTCTAAACCGCATGAAACATTTTTGAGAACATTTTTGCAAGTCAATAACATGGTCAGCGGTTCAATTACTACCTTAGCCACTTTTTTGACTGTACTAAACAGTACTAGCTGATTTTGGAAGCTTGCGTAATGGACTGGAGGTCGACGTTTTTCTCAACCTACGTAGCTTGAAGTTGCTAGCTCTCTGCTTGTTCTCTGTTGCACAAAAAATTAAACCTGTCCAAACTCTATCAACACCAAAACAAAACTTGATGACATTATTGGAACCAGGAGCGGAACATCGTCGAGCGCGGGATTTTGCCATCCCAGTTGCGTACAAGGAACTGCGAGAGCTGAACTATAGGGACGATGTTATATTCAACAGTTAGTGGATACAATTGTAAATAGCAGTTATATGAGCATTTTGATAGTGGAAACCCGCTGGATAGGCTTGAAATGATGGGTAGGAGGCTGTAGGGGGCCGAAGTCGAATAGGTGGGCCGGAAGCGCCGGATGGGAGGCCAGAGTCGAAAATGGCGGACAAACTTGTGACTTGACATGGTAGGCTGGAGGAAAAACGGGCCGAAAAGCTCGGATTTTAGGCTGTTCTGACGGGCTTTTTGGTCGATTTTTGAGAGCCGGCCTTGATTAGGATAATCGGGGTCCTGTGAGTGGTCTGACTGCAATCATGGAATTAAATACCGCCAGGCGAGAGATTCAAGTATGACTGTTGCAGATATATTCCAAGCAATAATCATAGGGAAGACAATGACAATACCTCGTCAGTTGTGTCTCATTTATATGCTTTAGTATGGTGCGAATATTTCGTATGAAGTTCCAGTCACTAGATTATATTGACGCACGGTGACTCAAGAAATCATTTCAGCTCTCTATTTCTTTCTCGCTAAAATGCACTGCATTAGGCTAACTGCATTGTTGGGGTCGTTTAAACGAGTCAATGTCCTATGTGATAATACCAGCCACTTCAGGGCCCTCCAGCATTTAGATATCATGGTACGCTCCTCTTTCTTCCCAATCAAGTAATGGCTGATTTTTTTCTTCTTGACTAACTCAGATATATGTAAGTCAAAAGATTCGTTTCAGTCATTCATCTCGAATTGGATACACACTTTAAAAGAGTATGCTGTGCTAAATCCATGTCACTGACTACATCGGCTGGGGTTTTAATTGGCATGGGTGTGAATTCTAGGCTTCTATCCTATCCATAGAGTACCAGCCACCCATACGGCTCGCCCTGGCTTATTCTAGGTAATTCCGTCATGTCACTTACGCCAATTTCCTAGGCTATAAATATATTCTTATTTGAGTTCCTCGTCTCTTTCCTTATTCATTGATAGATTGCAGATATGTCTATTAATTGGCATGTACTTAATCATTCGATCATTATTGTTAAAGGCTCCTTAGTTTACCGTACCAGCATAGGGGGGAAAATCGGGCTTCAAGGGATGTAAATTCTTCTGCACTACTGAGACGTGAGCTTTTCATAGCAAGCTGAGAACAAAACGGTCCAATTTCGCATTGAATTAAATCTTCGTTTATTTATAGTAAGCTCGTTGATTGGCGTGCAATGATTGACAGTTGGCTTCGGCTCCGATCTGTTAAGATCGACAGGTCCCTGATTAATTTTTTGGACTCCTACACCCTCCCAAGCCTTTATTAAAGACTGCCATTTCATTCATACCCAACACGTACGATGAAATCCTTTCGATCTGTCTTCTCCAAAAATTCTAGTTCCTCGCTTAACGGAACTCCCGCCAAAGCGGCGCCGGACTTTGAAACTCAGACAACATCTGGGCTAATCAAGTTCCACGAGTGGATAGCGGATTCATGGGTATGTTTTCTTCACTTTCATCCTCGTAAAAATGCTTAGGTTGCCTTTTAGGTCGTCCTATTTTCATGTCAAGCAGGCTATACGCAAAAGGGGATGTTTGAGCTTGCTGATAGAGCCTCCGACTTCGAAAAACGGAATGTCAAAATCTTGGGGATTTCTACGAACGGGCTGGATGTACATCGTAAATGGGTTGCTCTGGTGAATCTTAGCTTCATAACGAGCACTGAGGGAAATAACAGATTTGAGATTGTGAGTTGTGTCATTATCCTTCTCCGAAAGCTGCTGATCACGCAGCTATCAGGCTGCCGATTTGGACGGTAATATATCTACGAAATACGAGATGCCGCTTCATGCGATATATTCGGATGAGACTAAATCATCAGTAAGTGGAATCATCTTTGCTAATCAACGCTTCACCAACATGGTCCTATTAATTAGAAAAATACTGTGATCCTCATCGATACAAAGAAGAACATTCTTACCACCTTTCTCCATCCGGCTTCAGTCTGTCAAAAGTTAGACGAACTCATTAAGTAATTATCCCTTGTTTTCTTCTTGATATTATTCATTCATACTCCCATTCTTCCTAGAGCCATCGATGATCCGGACTCCGTCACATTAAACGTGATCCCTACTGTCAATGGAAATGGACACACAACAATTCCTTCACCTCAGTTACCTAATGGAAAATCCATAGAAGATGATAAAGGAAGCGGAAAATCACTTGCCGGCATCGCTGGTAGAGCTCTCGACAGAGTCTCGACCTTCGCAGTTGTCGCAGCTGTAGACACATTTGTCGATCCTATCTGGACAAGCCCATATCTTCAAAATACCACCAAGTATTAGAATCAGTTTCTGATCTTGGCCGAACGCTACCTTTCGTGGCTCCGGTGTTCATGCTGTTCAAGATCATGGTCGACATCGAGAGGCGTGCTCAAGAGGTCGATGTAAAGTGTCGCGATCTAGTCGAACGTGTTACATTCATGCTTAGTCATTTGACCGCATTGAAGAACATCGAGATCACGGACGCTACCAAGACCGTTATCGAGCGAATGAAGGTCATCCTCATAGACGCTACTGCTTTAATTGAAGCATATCGTCGCCAACGACCGGTTGCTCGCCGCTTAAGCTTGAACAATCGAGAGAAGTTCAGTATGTGTGCCGACAAGGTCAACCGCTGCTGTAATGACCTTATGATGTGTCTTCAAATCCAACAAAGTGGTCAATTGGATGTCATCACGCGTTCGGTACCGAACGATCCAGATGATGAGGCTGCAACGCTCTTCTTGGCGGATAATGGCTCGCTTGAAAACGTGAAGCAACACCCAGAACTGGTCGAGAACTTCGCAAAGCAGCGACACATGTCCATGGATAGCAAGGTCATGGAGCAGCTCAATGGCAATATAAACGATGCAATTGCGCAGAATCAGGCTCGTATCGAACAGATCTTGCAGGATAATGTGGGTGCTGCCATTGTAGGTGGCATGAAAGCATTGGCAGCGGAAATGAACCAAGCTGAATTGGAACAAAAATTCATTTGCATTCAATGCTCAAAGGAATATCGAAATTCCCAGAACGGACCAAAGTCGTGCTCTTTCCACAAGGCTGCTTATGATAGCTGGAGTAAGAGCTACGGTTGCTGCAAATCCAAGAATCCCTGCCTATTCAATTACCATCGATCTCGTCATCATTCCGATTATCCGTATGGTGACTTCTTCAAGTATGCATGGGGCATCATGAACTACGTTGATACTCACAAGACGTGGACTGAAGTCAAGGATACCAATCTTGAAACGAGCAATGAACCGCATGCTCAAGTTGGTGAAATGCTTCGGTGGGTTAGCAAAGGCGATCGAATTTCTGAACCTACACTCTTTGTCAAAATTGGAAGGATTTATTATTCGGATCCTTACTTTTTCGATACCTTCACAAATAAGGAGCTTGAATCTATGGGCAAGCTCATCAGTCTTACAGGTCAAACTCAGATTTTCCGGACGTCGGAGGACAGCAACGAATTTGCCATGGTTGAATGGATTCTTTCCGGAGGCTCAATTACTGGTGTTCGATTAACAGTCAAGGTTGCTACTTCAGAGGCATCTTTTATCCAGGTCTGCCCATTTGACCCGTCAACATGTTCTAAGGCTGAAGATGTCCTATGCATTTCCAAAGGCGGTTTTCGATCGTATACACCGGAATCAGAGTACAAATTACCAGAAAATACCCGAATCGGTCCAGAGATTATCGATAAACCTGTTCGTCCTGTTCGCAAAGACTTCAAAACCCGTACGCCTTATGAATTTCCGGTCATAATGAAAATGACCTCTGATCCTCCACTAACTGCCAATCCACAATCCGCTGGTCGTGAGGGAGATCATTTCGAAGGAGAATTATTAGTTTTCAATAATCATGCAGCAGGTTCACTGAATCCTATAACGATCTCTGCGGTAACGGCTTCATTCCGATTGGTCGGAGATAAAGAATATCAACCGGTTGGAAACCTTGATCTGAAATGGTCAACGCCTTTACCAATAACTATTGCTCCTAAGGAATCTTGGAACTTTCGATTCTCTACGTATGTTCCAAGACTAAAGGAGGATATTGAGATGGATGTGCAATGGTGGAATCGCGCATTCATTGTTAGGCATCGGCCGCTGCGACTCAAGCTCACTTTAGAAGAGATCGCTGGTGAAGAATGCAGCCTTGTTACTGAATACGTCTTTACTCCATTCCCCCTCGAAGGAAAGAAGGAGGATGTCATTGCATACTTCTCCTTTGATGATCCGGAGCGATTCGAGCGGCATGCAATCCGCGTCAAAAAGGGCAGCAACGACAACGTTGTCCTGAATGTGGAATCCAATGATATTGATGTCAAAAAACTGCAAAAAGTCGTTTATAACGCCATCAAGACTGGGGAAACTGAAATAGATCTGGGGATTGGCAGGGAAGCGTCCGGCGGCCTTTGGGAATGGAAGGCATGGGCACTGGTTGACCTCTCTTGTCGTCGAGTATATGCTATTAAAATTCTTCTTCAAGAAGGGAAAACCATCAAGAAGAAGCGTTTTGCATCCTTAGGATATGTAGCAGTCCCTAGCTACGGAGATATTATTGGGAAGACCAGGCCCATTCAATATGCTAAAGAGTCGGTAACCCTACCAGAGCTGCAACCATATGACGCGTCCGAAAATGCTATCGATGATGACTTTGACGAATTTGTACCCGAACCCCCGAAGCCTGTCGTGCAGGCTTCTGCTCCTGCTAGTGTCCAGTGCCTCCGAGTCGGCAACTGGTGAACAGTCTTTCGTCCTTCCAGGAGAGCTAACAGAAAGGCTCACTTCCATCGACCAAAACTTGGCACGCATTGCTGCAGCATTGGAATTATTGGTCGCCAAGCAAATGGGTCCGTGAATCCTTGATAGAATTTGAGCCAATATTTAATTGCGAATATATTATTTAATGTTATGTAAAAGGACCTAGTATATATATTATATTATAATTTGAGGAGCATTCAATTACGTGATACATGGATATTCTTTCTTAGAGCTCCAGCGACGAAGTTAGAGAGTTGCAGATATAAATAAGTCCTTGCATCGCCAGCATCATCAACATTCTCCTCCGTTCGAGATACATACTGATACATACCAAATGTAGGGAAAGGGTCAGATAAACACTAGTAACCAATGGCCAATGACTTTCCTAATGTTTGAAAGGTGCTATTGCTTGGTGATTCAACCGCGGAATTGAAACGTGGATTAAATATGCCTTAGGCAAATAATTCAGGTGGCAGTGGCAACAGAAGCGTGGCTCGAGATATAAGAGGGATATTTTGTGATTGCTGACGTGATGAGTATAGCTTGGTTTTGCGCAACACACGAAAGAAATAATACAATCAAAGACGATGACGACGACAAAAATAATGAGGAATGGGGAGATGCTTGCATTGCATCGATCATGTCAGGTCCAACGTCCAACTGCACGTTCTATCCTCAAAGTCGATTCGGCTCCCTCACTTCCAACGCAGTCGAGAACTGTTCTCCTGCCAAACCAACGAACTGGCCAAATCCCACATCCCACATCCCGGCAAACGGTCTTGTATTGTCGTAACCACACCGAGTACTGAGACTATATGAACTAGACGCGTCCGTCGACCTATACGCTTGAGTATGCAGCCATCATCGCAGTCACAGTCGCAGTCGCGACCGCTGCTGGCTTCATCGTCATCCGAAGAGGTGAGGATGCGACAGGTGCAGTCAGTGATGTGTTGGAAGCCTCCGTCATCCCAGCAGAAGGCAAGCTTGATTCCGTCGCTGAACCAGTCTTCGAGCCCGATGCTGCCCCAGTAACAGCGGCACGGAAGAACATGCCGCAGTATGTATAAGGGACGTAGAGCCTTCGTTCGGGTGCGAGTTTCGTTGGGACGCTTGATGCGTTTGGTGGGCATTGCGAATTCGGGTGTCTTTGAGTTGATCTTGGGAAAGAAGGTTGGCGATGGGATGGCTACGAAGGGAAGGAGAACACGGCCTGCCCCTACCTGCGTCGCTCCTGTCGTCGACATGGACATTGTGGCTGGCATGCCATCACTGTAGTCGTTGCATGAATGAAACTCAAGTTGGAGGAATGGGATGCGCTAGATGGGGTAACGGCGAGAGATGATGTGGTGGGTAGTGGTAATAGCGGGAGTAGATGGGGTGCAAGGGAATGAGGAAGCACCGTACAGAACTTTACCAAAGTGGTAGGGGCAATCGTGCTTGGTAGGAATATGGAGTTTATCGCGCCGTCGTCGTGGTTATGGGTTGCGTGGCTGTCGTCACTAAGCTGCGTGGGAACAGTTGTCTTGGGTGGGTCTCGTCATCGTTTGAACTTGGGCTTGCTGCGCGAGCCACTTATGTGTTCGTCTGTAGATGGAGAAGTATGTATGTATTTAGATAATGGGAAGCGTGTTTAGTGGTATGAGCAAGGAGATCTATAAAAGAAAAGGATAACTTACAAAGTTGAACCGATCTTTAGCAATACCAATATGATCCTCGTCAGCCTATCCACTAACGAAATTCTGCGGAGGCAACGCCTTCATATGCGCTCGATACTCCTTCGATACCCATCGTTTAACGACACTTGATCCAAGAATCGTAGTAAGCGACGGTGCAAGTCATGGATGCCTAGGAGGCGGTGTAGGAAGGATGAACTTTGCATTGGTAGCCTATGCGGGGTTTGATTGTTATCGATGCAGAGTAAAAAGATGAAGAAGAGGTTGATGAGATGATGGTAGATGATGAAGGCAGGTTGAGATGGCGGGGTTAGAAGCTACAGACAAGACTTGGGTGAGAGAAGGAGGTGTCGGTGTTGGATGTGTCTCTTGGGCATGTCAAGATTTCATTGAAGGGTGCATGGAGGTTGATAATGTCGTGGACACCGAAGACCTTGCCTTTCTTCTTTGACAACGGACTTGCGATTTCAGCAACAGTAAACCAATCCTCTTGAAGTCCATTCAATGCTGCTTCCATCTCAATTGTCCATATATTCACTTCAATGTCTGTCTCCATCTCTTCACAGTCATCATTCAATAAGCTGAGATCTGACTCCTCAATTTTGGAATGCAGAGCTCTATCCAACTGTTCACTTTGAAGGTGAGTTTTTTTTTTGGTTGTGGAAGTGGAGTAAAATAGTTCTGGAAATTTTACTTATTCCAGTCCAACACTGAATTGAATCTTTCCTGTTCTTCTTTCCTCTTCCTATGAGCAGTTCTTTCTGAATCTTTGGTATAGACCAGGGGCTGTTGCCCTAATTTTTGCTCCTACAATAGACTGTTATTAACCAATATATCATCCAAACAAAGAACATACCTTCAGCTTTTCAGCTTCATCAAGATGGAATCTTGTATGATGTGGCAAAAAGACTTCATAAAGCTTCCTCAAAGAATCTTGTACTCCTGTCTCATCCTCCTCAACATCCTCCTCAACAACAATCTCCTCAATCACAATCTCTTCTACACTCTCACCATCTCCAATTATATTATTCACTGCACTCTCCACCAAGGCTGTTTCTGAGTTGTCATCTACGTGACTTCCGAGTTCTGACTCCAAGCCTGGACAATAGCTAGGATCACTTGGATCCTTGGCTTGTTGAATACTCCTAAACCGGTTATTGGATGCTTTGCGAAGCTGCCAAGCTTGAGAGACAGCCTTGCAAGCTCTTAGCATTACTACAAGGGGATGTGGGGATTTCCAAGAAAATTGGCGGTTGGGCGCTTATTTTCAAAAAGTTGTAATTTTAAGTCATTTCATATGGTTTATGATAGATCTAACTGCATTTAGTCCAAAACTCGCTCTGGAGCACCCCACAGAAGCGCCGAAGAGCGTTGATTGACACTGTAATCACTCGATCCAAAGCTTCCAAAGCTAACGATATGTACTAGAAACGCCGCTAGCACTGGCAGCCCCTTGCAGCAGGCACTGGGTGAAGATTGTGAAAATACATAGTTCTGACCATTCGAAGTTTGCACCGTATTTCCTGACCCAATGTGAGTTTAATATTATCCTTTCACACCATCTTCGAAATCCGATGATTAAATATACAAAAGCGTAGCTAAGCGTCAAGTACAGCTCTGATATAAGACTTGAGAGAAAGGATAGCTACTAAGGAAACGAGGCAAGGAGACCTGGCTGTATTTTCGATAATGTTGACCCGTTAAGTAGGGTAATAATAGTCGAAAATGATTTTCCTGGACAATGTCATGATTAATTAGTTATTCGGTAAATCTAGATCTTACACTTACAGAACCATTACAATCTTGGCTGTGAAGGCTAGAGAACAGCAGGGATATCATAGCTTCGGGGGCGTAGTTAGTCAAATGTACAGCGTGGTATGGAAGCGCACCGTTAGCTTCTAAAGCACAGCTATAATTATTCTATGACAAGAAATCTGTGCTGCGGGGCTGTCAGGAAAATGTGGCATGCTTAATGAAAGATGTTTGGAGCTGTACTTGCCGAAACTGCAGGGATATCATAGCTTCGGGGATGTAGTTAGCCAAATGTACAGCGTGGTATAGAAGCGCACGGTTAGCTTCTACTGCACAGCTATAATTATTATATGGCAAGAAAGCTGTTCTGGTACGCAGTCAGGGAAATGTACAGCATGCTATAAGGTAGCGGAACGTTAAATCCAACACACCTTACGCTAAATCCGTTAAATCCAATGGATTTAACGTTCCGCCACCTTATAGCATGCTGTACATTTCCCTGACTGCGTACCAGAACAGCTTTTTTGCCATATAATAATTATAGCTGTGCAGTAGAAGCTAACCGTGCGCTTCTATACCACGCTGTACATTTGACTAACTACGCCCCCTAAGCTATGATATCCCTAGTAGCACCTTACTCTCGTAGCAAAATACCTAATAAGCTCGTGGTTACGGTCCATTAGCTATACAGAAAGCCGAAGCTGTTTCGGCAAGTACAGCTCTAAACACCTTTCATTAACATGCCACATTTTCCTGACAGCCTCGTAGCACAGATTTCTTGTCATAGAATGATTACAGCTGTGCATTAGAAGCTAACGGTGCGCTTCCATACCATGCTGTACATTTGGCTAACTACGCTCCCTGTAGCACAGTGACAGCTTTCTTCCCATAGAATCTTCTGTTTAACTTTACAACGCTTGCACCGGCAGCCGCAGTCAAAGCTGTTTCGGCAAGTACAGCTCTAAACATCTTTCATTAAGCATGCCACATTTTCCCGACAGCCCCGCAGCACAGATTTCTGTCATAGAATAATTATAGCTGTGCATTAGAAGCTAACGGTGCGCTTCTATACCACGCTGTACATCTGGTTAACTACGCCCCGTCGCCCCCGAAGCTATGATATCTCTGTTGAGGACAGCTCAACATGTCCACAGCTTTAGTCGACCTATAAAACCCTCTACTTTCCATTGCCTCAAAATTCCAAAACCCCCAGCGATGGTCCCTTGCTTAAATCCCAATGATGCCTCGATATTCGTCGCCTCAGATACGCCCCCTCCTTGTCCATCCTGGCCGACAGGGCAGCCGGTGAAATGGACAGCGAGAACTTTTCTCTGCACTCGCTGCACGAAGATTTAGGAGGTGCGCCAAGCTAACATTCTTCTCTTGTTGAAGTATCGTACCCGTCTAAATCGGATGCCTTTGACCGCCCAGGACCCACATTGCATGCGACCTCGCGTGATCCCTCCTCCCAACTCCACAACAGTGTAAATAGTAATGTGAGGAGGAGATTCCTTTCTTTTCGGTCAGCGCTGATTGGGCATAATTGTAATAGGACCAGTCCTCAGCTTCAAGTTCTCCTTCCGCCCAACGTTATCCCGCCTACACTCTACCCTTACGAAACTACACCCGCCGTGCGTAGCATCTCTCTCTTAATAATATACTACTCGATCTGATTATCTCCCAGGCATCATTGAGCAACCTGAACGAGCTCGCCGCAGTACCATCGCACAGTGGATATTTCTCCGGGTTGAAGCGGCTCAACAGCGACAGGTTGCCAACATATATCCCCAAGATAACACTGTGCGGCACCTGTTTCGGATACACGGTGAGTAGTATATAATTTCTTGATCAATATTTTATTCATTACCTCGGAACCCTCCAATTATAATACTGAAATACTCTCCCCTTACCGTTCGTCCCTCCTTTGTGTCATGTGTGCTGCATACTCCAATGTAAATCTCCCGGGAAAAATCTTGAAAAAAGAAACACAGCAGAATCAACTCTACTACGATTCCTCTGTCCATACAAGCCTTGGATCCATCCTGGCTATTTTGGACGACACCTCGGGAGGCCGTATCTCGTACCATGGTTCTGCTATAACTGGCCATGACCATTTCATCGACAATGGTGACTAGCACATTTCGTCCAGCAATATACCACTCTGACTGTTCTTTTTCAGACCTCCCAGAGCAACATCCCTTCCTTGTAATCTTCGTGCGTACTACATTAATTTCTTGTAAACCTCCCTGATCGACTGCAACTGCAACAGGTTCTGCCCTCTTCCAACGCCCTTGCCTCGGGAGCTTTGAACGGTTTGGAGACTACCACATTTTCACGCTCTGTAGGAACCGTGTTTATCATTGGCAGTGAACTCAATGATGATTGGAGTGAGAGACTCAGTTCACGCGCTATCTACACGCAGAGCGATCCGAATGATTTCGCTCCCACTATGGAGGACGCCGAGTCGGGTTCGAGATCGGATTTATCCCACCAGTTTTTGGGCCGTTACCAAAACCACCTAGCATTGCGATACCGTCGCGAAATCACACTAGGAATCGTAGCAGTCGGAATTATCTTGGGATCAGCCGGACCCTTCATGAGTATTTTCCCACAAAGTATGCCTATCAGAGTAATTGCGGGATCTCTAGCCTTCGCAGCCAACATTGTAATGGTTCTGTAAGTGTAAGATCTAGATCTACCAAATAGCTAACTTATTAGACATGACACTGTCCAGGAAAATCATTTTCGACTATTATTACCCTACTTAACGGGTCGACATTATCGAAAATACGGCCAAGTCTCCTTGTCTCGTTTCCTTACTTTCTCTCAAGCCCTATTTCAGAGTTGTACTTGACGCTTAGCTACGCTTTTGTATATTTAATCACCGGATTTCGAAGATCGCGTGAAAGGATAATATTAAACTCACATTGGGTCAGGAAATATGACGCAAACTTCGAATGGTCAGAACTATGTATTCTCACAAGTTCATGATGGTAAGCAAGCACTTCATGGCATTTATGACGGAAGTGATGATAATACGTGCTCTAGATATCAACGAGGAAAAACCTCACCAATCAGCCCTTCATAAACATGAGGTCCTGCGCCAGGCTTTGCATCCAGAGTTTGATCAGAACACTGATACTGGAGAAACTGCAGGGGCCAAGAAAGCCTACTTTCAAAAAATCAGACAAGAGATCATAG
>KN837104.1:924506-936793 GCA_000827215.1 Sphaerobolus stellatus SS14 | reverse complement strand
TGTGAAGTTGGATATGGCTCTTTGGTTGTATTGACGACATAGCTTTGTGGATACCGCTTTCATCTTGATCTCTGCTCGTGACCAAAATATGTAAGACCGGCAAATCCCAAGAGGACAATTCCTTGAGCCAGTCAATCAATTTCTTCCTGTGTATCGCCTGACTAGCGAATTCATCAATAGCATCCAAAACGATGTAAACGTGTTGCGTTGTGTCCTTTAGCTCCTGTATAAGGTTTTCGAAGGCGCGTCGGAGTTCCTCATTGTTCCCCGGCTTAGAAGTTTTCTGGCAAAATTCAAGGAGGCTTTTGGGAATCTTGGGGCTGATTTCGTCAAGTATCTGTTTGATGATACAACGTAGAAAATCTTCGAAGGTCATTCGAGCATGCTGACCCGATCTGTTATCGAAAAAGACGTATGTCATATAATGTGATTGTTTATCTGTCTTCCAATCATGCTTCAGCTTGTTGATGATGATGGCCCTAAATTAATGTATAAGCCTCTATAATGTGACGATAAAAAGAAATATGCTTACGATAGTACCGTTTTGCCGCATCCAGCTATTGAATTGATGAGATGAGGCGGAGGGAATAAAGTGAAAACACTCACGGATTCCAGATATCCAAAGAACATCGGATTTAGTCGCAGATTTCCAAGATGTAAACGCCGGTAACTCAAGGAAACTGGATCCCGTCTTCCCAGATCGATTGGTCAAAGCCTCATCATATCGCTTATCCCAATCGAAGGTCACATTGAGCCATTTTGCGATCTCGTTGTATCTTTCTAAAAATATTCTCAATATAATAATATATTAAGTCTTCCATGCTTCCGCACCTTTTCGAAGAATAACTCGGTCATATATCTTTTTCGAGAGCTTATCGCAATCTTCTTTGAGACTTTGTAGCGTTCCGGGCAGATCGACAGATATAGCATTAGTTACGGCTCGGTCTATCCATCGTGAGTGAATAGAGATAGTGAAACATTCCATGCCGATACTCACAGGCATACGGCTTTCGAGCCATTGAAATGAGTATACCAGCCACATCGAGAAGTACCTCTCCGATGATATGTCGAAGGTCTTCATTTCCTAAACTATCGTAGTAGGGCTGAAAAGCCTCTTCTTTGACCAACAATTCCTCTAGGTTTTCAGTAAGTTTTCCTAGAGAATCCTGGATATCTTCCGATTTTTGGATGATCTAGAGGCGACTCAGCGAAATTTAATTGTTCTTTCCGTATTCGACTTACATTATACGCTCCGAAAAAGATGGCAGAAGAAATCTTGACGAAAGGATGAAGCTAAAATAAAACATTAGAGGAGATATTTCGGCAGGTTTGAGTGCAATCGTACATCTTCTACAACAGCGGTTAGATTTGAAACGAATCCAGTAAATTTAACCAGACGGTTAATGGACTCGGACCGATTCATTGGAGTGTCTTCTATGATCTTCCGAGTTTTCTCCATTCGTTTAATCCACGCGTCAGTCGATAGTTTAGGAATGGGTGGATCAATCTCGATGGATATGACTGCTTCGCCCGAACCAAGCGCATCTGGGACGAACATACGAAGCTTATCTGAAAAAAATACTTAGACTTTGCATGATGGATGAAATTCTTGTCGCACCTTTCTTAAATAGATCCGTTATAGGTCCGGAGAAGAGTGCTACGTCACGGTATGTGTCATTGAGCCATCCAAGTCGACTCCTCCTCTGCAACACAATTTGTATCTCATCCAGTAGTCCAACAGCACTATAATGTGAATATTAAGTATTGTATATCCGCTAAGAGAACAACTGGACATACAACGTCTTATTACATCTGACTAAGCCACTTGAGAGCTTCTTATCGAGAGTAATCTGATCGGAATATTTGTTGTCTCCGACCTGGGTGGATTTAGATTTGTCTTCGACCTGATTAGGTGTAGAGTGCTCTCTGATCTGGATCGATAAATAATGATCTTTTTGGAGTATATTTTGCTTTAATGGTAATGGTGTCAACTTGACGGCTAGGATTAAATCTGTCAGCATGAGATAATGCATATGCACGAAGAACGTACATTTTATCTCGATATCGAACGTCGATACACGTGACAGATCCGAAGAGGAGGCCGCGGAGGTCGAAGGGGGCGTTAAGATGAAGGGCGAGGACGTTACGGTGGAAGAGGGCAGCGTTGCAATGAACGAGGGCGGCGTTGAGATAGAGGACGGCGGCGTTGAGATAGAGGACGGCGGCGTTGAGATAGAGGACGGCGGCGTTGAGATGGAAGACGGCGCCGCTAAAATGGAAGACGGCGGCGTTGAGATGGAAGAGGACGTCGTTGATATCGACGAGAGTGTTGTTGAGATTGACGAGGACGTTGATGATCTCGAAGGGGACATCGGATTCGTTAGGTTCGTCCCGGACGCTAGAGCGTTCGAAGAAGACATGCTTTAGCGATCTCTGAGATCAAGTTGGGAATGGGAATGGTTGTTAAGTGCAGCGATAGAGTATATTATAAGTGCTAAGTCAGGCGGATAGTTCTTCAGATGTGGAGGTTACCTACCAGGCGATGTGACCACGATCGCCTCCATCATTACCTATCATTACTAAGCAAATCACGACATCGGTTATTCGATAACACAGCTTTCCTGATCAAATAAGTATGCGCTACATAGGATCATTATATGTATGTTGCATCTCAGCAGAAAAGAATCAGCGCTCTATAAACATTATGTACTTAGGTTATTTTCACCATAAACTGCTATTGTCTGTGATTATTCTCATGTAGTATGCGTCTATCATATTTCCATAATAATTTGACTTAGCAATTTGTTCATGATGAACTTATCTTGGAGTATCTTTCATACATAGTCACAATCGTCGTGCCAAAATCGTATCTAAAGGAGGATCAGAACAGGATCAGATATCCGTGACAGCGGAGTTTCCAGCAGAGCTGAGCTTAGACACGGCCGCTTAACGAGCCCGCCGAGTCAAGTCGAAAGCTCCTCCTCAATTTGATTTCTCAGGCTCCTCGGAAGGTATGCTTAATCCACCCAGTACTATCTAAACGAAATTCTTACGATGAATATTTGGTGGCTTTGGCTTGAATTTAGGTGATTAGCAATACCAGCATTGGTGCTCAATTCCCCGAGGGCCGTGGACGGCGGAGCTACTATTTCCCCAATCTCCAAGTTATCCATATTCTATCACGAAAAGAATTGCATTGAGGCCAACTAATTCTCTCGCGGCATCAATCTATAAACGGTGGGATATTCATGCTAGAAAGCCCCATTGCAGATATGCACGAACGCTGCCGATGATACGACGGAAATAATCAAGTTTCTGCTCACGATCCGATGTATCCAACGCTCTGATCTCATTGACTCCTACACAACAACCCGTTGCCTGATTCATTTCTCGCGCTCTTCAGATATCTTTCAAATCGATCACACAAACCGATTGACATATGTGTCAAATTTACTTTCATGGTAAAGGATGCGGTATATAAATCACGCTACGCTACTAGTTTCTTATTTCTCTCATAATGCGATCCTTACTCTTTATTTTCTCTTTCTTCATTTTCGTATTTTCTGTGATACAGGCTGCGCCTGTTCCCGTTTACACATTTTCTAGTCTCTCCTTATCGAACCCAGAGAACCATGAACCTACTCGGAGGATACAATCCGAAGAGTTTGAAGAAGGCGCGGTGGGACCGCAGGTAGAGAAGTCGCCCCGGCAGTTCCCGGAGTTTCTGGGGCCGGATGAGGACCAGGTGGACCAGGAGCTGAAGGACCTGGATCAGGATGACGAGCAGGCGCCGCCGTCGCGGAAGCCGCCGTCGCGAAAGCCGCCGCCGCGAAAGCCGCCGCCGCGAAAGCCGCCTCCGCGAAAGCCGCCTCCACAAGGGGGGCAATCGCCGCCACCAACGCCGCCCGCCGGGCCAGGTCTGGATAGATTCAGTTACAGTCAAGTTATGAAAGTACCTTTCTATCCAACACCCATACCTCTGCTCACAGGCTTTGAAAATCACGAAAACGAAGAACTCGACGAGGTACCAAATTCCAAGGCAACTGGAGCCACCGAGGGGGGAAATAATAAGGCGCCTTCCCCTATTATTTTGCATCTCCTCATTGCAATCTTGGTTGCGGTCGTGTTCTTTGGAAGTGCTACACTTCTTTTGATTTATTGGCAGTTCCGCCATCGCTCCAAGGCAGCGCCAAGGCCAACCAGCAAATATAAACAAATTGTTGACCCTACCTCGATCCCTGCCATGGAAACCGCCCCAAGAGGACAGCAGTTTTGGCTATCCCATGAACCTAGTTAGACCATTCCAAAATCCTTGAATTCTTTTTTCATCTGCATTTTACATCGGTTTATTTTGTATTTAATGGGAGCTTTAGAAATACCATTTGTGAAGGCACTACTAGTATGGCTTTGGAACAATTGAGATGAGTATGATAATCGCATGGAGAACTATTAATTTCTCCCGATATGATCAGAAAGGATCCCAGTAGGTGGAAAACCCTTCTTTTAAACAGCGATTCCCGGAAGCCCATGGGAGGACAATAATAAGGTGAACCTATACTATATTCTTTTACGCTATTCCCGGAAATAATTTAGAAAAGACTGACAGGAGGATCCTCGCTAGCAAAGTATGAGAGGACATTCTTAGAAAAATTAGAAAATGGAACCTGATTTCTAACGGCATAATCAATCATGCATCTTCCGAGTCATGGTGTACAGTGCAACGCTTGAAGGCCAACCAGCCGTGCAACCGATCAAAAGATTTATTGAGTCTTTCCCAAAGGCATACAATGTACTAGAAGGATTAATGGATCGTAATGAGATTATCTACCAGATGCAGTCACACAGATGCATCAGATACTATTATATGACATTAACCTATAACGCATCATCACTGTTATAAGACTGTTGTATAACAGTGGTAGGGAGCGATGCATCGGGGCTAGTATTAGTAGTAATGCGAACGATGCATCACGAATAGTAAAATACTATTAATGTGATCGATACATCAGGGACTGAGCGAAAAAAATAGTTTTACTGTGAACTGAACTCAAAAACATGACCAACGTAATACACAATTTTTACACACCTTACCACCAGCGCATCAGGGCATACATGCTTTTATCAATTATGAAAACCAGTACCGGTAGCATAGCGACCTCCGGAGTTCAATTTACGGTTAGTGTACTTTTTTCCGTGCAGTCCCGGATGCATCAGGTACACTAGATATATTCTACTGTCCATGGTGC
This sequence comes from Sphaerobolus stellatus SS14, assembly GCA_000827215.1. Taxonomy (NCBI): domain Eukaryota; kingdom Fungi; phylum Basidiomycota; class Agaricomycetes; order Geastrales; family Sphaerobolaceae; genus Sphaerobolus; species Sphaerobolus stellatus. The sequence goes on along the minus strand of KN837104.1, from coordinate 931,547 downwards.
ATCAGACACTCACTGTTCTATAACAGTCTTATAACAGCGCTGATGTGTTATGGTCTACTGTTATAAAACAGTGTCTGATGCTTCGATATGACAGCAACGGCTCAATCATCGGACTATGCATACTTACATCTGATTGTGTTTCTAGGTACCTAAATACACATCCAAGCTGGCATCGTCACCTCGTGAGTAACAGCACCGGAAGAACTTGAAGGCCACCGTAGAAGCGCATCGTGAGACTTGAAAAATCTAGTTTGAGCTTGTCGGAATAGCAATGCGTTTACGAGAGTTACTAAAAGTGGATGCGGTTCCAGGGAAATGAACCGACTCGGAGAACGCGCTTTTCGGTATCTCGATTCTCGAACATTTCCTTTGGCACAATTGTTCAACAAGGTGATCATATGCAGTTCTATCTCTCGTTGAAGACAGGCACCCAATTCTTTTGCTGAACTGGTACCTGCTCTGATAACGTTGCGATGTGTCTATACTATCTTCCGGTGCACCCTGTACTAGCACTGCAACGCTTCACATTGACCAAATATAAAAGACTCAACTATCAAATATGCCTTGCAGGATGAGAATTCTCAATTAAACTCTAAAGTTAATCTGGCGTTCTTATGTGAGTTGAACTAAACTTCCACTGGTGTCTTCTCATGCAGCGCCTGAGTCAAGCCTAAAGCCCAGGCTTCAAGTAATCACATATAACGGGCTTTCCGGCTTAAAAATGTTCATAACGCGTCCAATTCAATCTTTTTCAAGCTTATATTGTTTACAAAAAAGTCATAGAGAGTTAATGCCAACCCTGGTTTTCTATTAATACTTACCTGTGATCTGCACGGGAGAAGCACACTGGCACCGCCCGAAGTGCTTCCTTCATATGTTCGCTCGTGCACGGGGCTGTTTGATTCACTTATGGCTATCAGTAACAGGCAATTTTTGGCTCATCCTTGTGCAAATAGCGTCCTTGCTTCTCTTATCTTATCTTTGACCTCGAAATAAACTCTTACCAAATACCTCTCGTAAATCGATATACTGGACCATGATGGAGCTCAGTGGAAGAACAAGCATAAAACAGAGTAACCGTGAACGACATAATGAAATGCTATATTAATACAATATTGATACACTGTATGAGACTATGATGCCGGAAGACTTCAACACTGCCCGGCGTCATAATGAGCAGTGATATGAACCAAAGATCTATATTCGTGCTCATTCACCGTAATCCCGGTCGGACCGTGGTATCGCTATGTAGGTATCATAGTTGTCATATTTAGGATCTAACTTAAAAGGTCAAAGGGCCGCTTGAAGATTATCATATTCTCTTTATCATTCGCAAAATGAGACCATTTTCTATTCTCATTTTAATTTCCAGATTTTCTCTAGTACAAGCTGGACCTGTACAATTCATTAATCACTCTCTTACGCTGCTGCCTCGCCCAAATGCATCACTTGCTCAAGAATCTCACCTAAAGCTACCTAATGTCGCGACTATATTTGGCTTCAAAGATATGGAATATACGGTGGAACTGATACTTGGAGGGTAGGTCCTAAGGCACCTCCCTAGTAGACTCTGAATTTAATTTCAACTTATTACAGTACTCCAATCCAAGTTCTGCTGGATACTGGAAGGCATGCAAGGATTACTTACGGCCTCTATCATGCTGGCTAACCACGTGAATCACAGTTCTGACCTGTGGATTGATACTCAAGCTGTACATCCGAAAACGATTACTCAACATCTTAGCAGCAAGGGATCCATTGAATTTAGCAACGGTGAACTTGTGCAAGCAAGGTGATTGGATTTCCACTGTTGAGGGACATACGAATCTGAGAGGCAATTTAGGGACGATCGATATTGCGCCGGCCACACTGGCTGGTCACAAAGTCTCTAACCAATCTTTTCGTAAGTCTAAAATAAAATCTCGAAACATTCATTCTCTGAAATCATAGCTTAGTCTCGACACAAAGTCAGAGTCACCTACAGAAAGAAAACGGTGTCCTCGGTATAGGACCTCAATTTGGCTCAGTCATTCGTCGTAATTCGAGTTGTGATGACCGATCTGAGTCTATTCCTTTGATAGATCACATATTTTCTCAATCCAGTAGTCTTAAGTCTCTAGCGGATCCGGTGATTACTCTTTCCCTTCCTAGGATGGAAGGAAATGGGACTTTCAGCATAATGGATCCTGAACTTCAAAAGCGGTTCCAGAAATTACCGAAGGTCCCTGTGGTTATTGCTCCGAACAAAATTAACCAGAAATGGACTACTAGGATTGATGGGTTTAATTTGGCGAGTCACTCGAATACCTAAAGTCATAATCACCTGGTTGCCACCTACGATACAGGATCGACCTATTCATGGGTACCCTTAAGCAGTGCAATTAGTATCTATGCACACTTCAATGGAAGTTATGATAAAAAGAACAACTTATTCTGGGTTCCCTGCATGACAGAAGTTACTGTCAATATCCGAATACATAATCAGACATTGTCAATGCATCCATTGGACATCACTATAGATGTCGGGGAACCGCTTTGCATCGGTACAGTATGTGCATCGCCCTAAAATTGTTAAAAATTACTTACAATTTACCCAGTTTATGCCAATAACTCCAGCACATATGACGTTTCTGGATGTTGATGTGATATTGGGTATGCCATTCTGTACGTGCAGGTATCCATTATTAGTTTGAACAATATTGACAAAGGGTATAGTTCGCAGCTTCGAAACTCTTATCAATTTCGGGAATTTCACACATACCAACTCCCAGCCACCATACATGCAATTCCTGCAACCCAATAAATTCTCCAAAACCATATCCGAAGAGTTTCGCAAAAACCGTGAAAAACCTCGTGATAAAGTGAATGGACTGGTGGATTTCGAGTTCTTTGAGGAACCGCCAAAAAGGTTTAAACAAAATTCAGGTGGTATTGAGAGAACTGGTTCTGGGGCCTCGGGCGTTGGAGCTACTCTTAATGGTGCCACCTTTCTCCCAGAAGCAGCTTGCGTCGTAACACATGTTCCGCTACTCTCAGGTGGTGATAAAGGACATTTAGATTCGGTAGAAACAGGAGAAAATGACAAAGGAGCTCATGGACTCTCCCCAGTCACCCTGCACCTCCTTATCGCAATATTGGTCCTGGCGGTGTTTTTCGGGAGTGGTATTGTGCTTTTTATTTACTGGAAACGACAACGTTCCAGGAAATTATTGAAAGGAAAGGACCTGGAAGCTAAACCATCAGCCTAAACCGGCGATCCATTGACGGGCTCCCTACCTTGTATTTTGTGATTTAATATAATTAACTGTTGCGGGTTTGACGGAAATTGGTGATCTCGGAGAAAGCCGAGTCTGAGAACTGTATAGCTGCGGAGGCATTTTTGTAGTCCAAACTTGTTATATCACGTGACTATATTCAAGCTCTGCAACGGACCCTGTGGGTTTTGCAGTCCACACAACAGATCTCCTTTTGCGGAAAGCTTCCGAGCGCCCGATAACGCCTGCAACCTCTCACGTGACATTCGTTCCTCTTCGCGTCGCTCAAACTTCTCCCTCCTCCACACAAGCCTACGCGTCGGTCTGTCTGGCATTCCCTCTCTACTTCATAACTGCATTTGTTATCTAAATTGACGTTCCCAGTATAATACTTACTAGACTTTCCTTTCTCCGGGTAACAAGGTGGATAGCAGCAGTGAAGCTATGATTGGACATGGGATGGGGACGGTGTGGGTCGAATTTGTGCGTTCTCATATACTCGTGGTATGTTATCTCTTATATGTAACTTCTTCTGAACTTACATCAAATGATTTTTTGAACCATGCCGTCTTGAACTCTCCTCCATTGTTGCCAGGTCACTCAGCCTGTCATCTCCTTCCCTTCCTCATGTGTATCCCTACATCTTACTAGCACTTACTTCTGAATATTTTATAATGTTCTTTTGCTCTCTCATCCGGCCTTTATATGCTCTCACATTATTATCTCCTTTGAATCTGCCATACATATGTAATATCATACTTATCATACTTCATTATTTCATCTTTTCCAAAATGCCTGTCTACCTTTCTGAATACTCTCTCAAGAATATTCTCAAAAATCGCCCAAAGACACTTCAGCAACAGATTCAGCATACCTTTGGTGGACTTACAATAGAACATACCAGATTTCGCTTTTAACTTACATAATATTCGACTCCCATATTGGGACTTATCGAGAGCTCGGAGGCTTTCCGTTAAAGGAAGTTTGTTGTGTGGACTGACAGTCCGACACTGTGATTGGTCGGCGCTTCAAATTTCCCTGAGACGGCCCTGTGACACTTCAAACTTCAAGCTAATCCTGTGAATCTTCGCTCTCACCAGTCTTCAAAAATCACAGAGTTCAACCGATTAGATAGATTACTCACTGCAGATGAGCCTGACCCTTACGATGATATTCGTAATCCAGACTGTCACCTCTAATTCTTTACTGCAGATATTTCTGAAAGCTAATGATGGCTGTATTCGCTTAATGCTTTCACTGGGATAATTGTCTAAGGTGAATTGTATTGCCTACCATCACGTAGACTCTAATTGAATAGGTCTATCCGGCTGCTAGAATCCCCTACGGAGCAAAATTCATCGCACAATTATCTCCTAAATGCAAGAATGCGAAATACCCGATTCTTTTCTCGGGGTGGAGAATGGAAGATTCCAAGATTCGTAACCTGGCTGTCTGTCCTTTTCACGGTAGCTGGTTTAGGAAATTTTGCAGATAACCTGTCAGATAATGGTCATTACAAACGGGCTATCCATGACTCTTCGAATGGTGTGCATATGTCTTCAAACGAGTTGTCGATTTGAAGGATTTGGACTGTCTCTGTCGACGAGATATAGTCAGCATGATGGCAAGTTGTCTGTTTGTTATTCTCAAGAAGAAGCCGGAGTGGCATACTACGTTCCTCGAAAGCCCCTTCAGCATTGAATTAGCGATGTGGTTATGGTTCCTAGATGATGGGTTTCAGGAAATAAAGGGCGCAATTGATTTAGGACCAGTAAATTTCCTCCATGGATTTTCGGGACTGTGCGCGACCATGAAAGATCTCCAGAACAGAACAGAACATTGGATGTAGCTGTGAAAAAATCTCTAGCTTGGTAATGCACCCCTTTGTTAAAAAGGAGACAAAACAATTGGTCCACAAAGGGGTCAAACCTGTGACCTTGGCATTATTAGTACCACGCTCTGACCAACTAACCTAACAGACCGATGACTTCAAAACTGCTTTGATATTCTGCTATGCGGCTGTACAGAGTGATATTAGATCCAACTTGAATATTAAGTTAGTCATTTAAATCCCTAAAGTAACCCTTGCATGCACTAACTCAGCACCAAATAAGCAGTCTCACTTTCATTTACGAATAACTCGAATTAAAGATGAGTACAGGACCATGATGCAAGGAACACCCGAAGCTGTTAATAATCGACACCGCGGCTAACGACTTCTTTCACAGTTGGACGTAATAGGACAGTATGCTCCTATTGTAGCCGTAAATTAAGAGAGGATTTGAAGCGTAATAGTTCACGTACAAATTGCGCAGTCACGGAGCCAGGAACGTCATAGAGAGGGTAATAATCGTTCACTATGCCGGCTTGCACGAGATGATTAAGCTATAGAAATAAGGTGAGTTTAGGAGAACCGCCCGAGATTATACGTTCTTACAGCTAGAAGATGTTTAGTCTCTCCCACGCGATCCAAATATCGACGACAAAATGGGAGGGTCCCGAAATTCTTATTAATGACTTTAAGCAGGGAACGGGCGGAGTTTAGTCTGTATCGTAGCGTGTGTTCAGTATGGATATTCTCTTTACGGAAACAGTGCATGCCTTATTGAAGGGTTTGGTGGAGGATCGAAAGACTTCCCGAAGTGAGAACACTCGCCCTGTGAGGAATTAGAGCAAGTAGAGGCACCCAAAAAATATGAGACGTACATCGTCAACGACTCTTCCACTCCCTGTTGACCCAAACGTCTCAATCGCATAATATTCGCCTTCTTCCATCTTAGTTTGGTCGATATTTCTCACCAACAGGATGCTCTTGCCAGGCCCATGGATTCTGTAATTCTGGATAAGATGGCCACTCAGATTTTCAATAGGTTTGACTGGAAGACAGGTCAGAAATTAGGTAAAATGTTAAAGTAAATGAACCGATGGTTTATACCTGGAATGAGTTTTCCCTTAATCTCAACCTCGTAGGATTCTATTGTCTCCTGAATGGCACCTGCGACTTCACCTAGCCGTGCATCTATCCCAGCAGCCTTCGATTGTTTGGTTAGAAGTTAATGTGTATTTAAGACATGTAACTCACCCGAATTCCAGCATTTGTACCAGCCTTCACAGCTTCCAACAGAGCATCATATGTGGGATCGAATGTCATTGTAAAGGCAGAATCCAATATCTTGCCCTTTACTTGAACGCCAAAGTCAACTTTGAGCACATCGCCGGGTTGCAGTACTAGATATCAAAATTAAACATAAGATGTTTGACTGAATGAGAAGGTCCTCGAAAATACCTGATTTATCGCCGGGATTCGGAGAGTAATGAGCCGCACAGTTATTGGTACTCAGTCCGGTTGGGAATGCGATCCCACTTTCTAACCCATTCTCTTCTACTAGTGCTCGTGTGCCGTCCTCGATCATTTCCGCGATCGAAGTCATAGTCATGCCGGGCTTGATAAATGGTTTGATATGCTTTCTGACTTGTCGATGAACCTCGGCAGCTCTTCTAATGTTGGCATAGGTTTCCACAGGATCATCTTGTATCATGCGTTCGATGTAACGTTTTTCTTCTGAAGTTGTGCGCCATGTATTGCTGTAGCAAAAAGATGTTGGTCGATATTAGGAGAAAGATAGTCTGGCCGTACCTATCCACATATTCTTGAGCCTCTCCTTCGGGGTAATTGCCATCTGGGAAGAATTTAGAAACACTGATTCTTGGCGGATCAGTTTGAGTAACAGAAGCTTTCTTCTTCTTTGACTTCTTCTTCTTCTTCTTCTTTTTCGCCTCGCCTAAT
>KN837104.1:891301-924151 GCA_000827215.1 Sphaerobolus stellatus SS14 | reverse complement strand
ACAAAAGTCATGTGACATACATTACTGAATTAACATGATAAGTATGGGAAAGATATACGCAGCAGTAAGAACCATACCTGAAATGGAGGGCGGTTCAAGGGCGAATCGCTGAATGTCGTACATCTCAGGGTCACCTAAGTACTTATATCGCCTCTGGTTTTGAATCTGATGGCTTTTTTCTTCTGGGCAGAATATGAGCGACTACGGTTGAGGTCATGTAAGTACGGGTGCCAGTGCACTAACTTGGCAAAGCTCACTTACACAAGTCGCATTATATTTCCGCTTAATCTTCATGGGTAATATGAGAGTAACATCGCTTTTAATGTAGAGTGTGAGACGTAGTATACGATGTAGGAGATCAAAAACAGTCCTCAGGTTGTTCGATACCGACGTTGACGGAGTTGAACAATTCCAGGCAGAGGGCGTCTATTCTGTTGACTAAGCCGTAGACCGGCACTCTTTATGGAGTCCATATGCAATGATCTGCACTGAATCCATGTTTCACATTCACTGGAAAAAGAACCTATATCATCAGTTAAAACACTGAAATCCTGTCCATCTGCATCGATGTTGCAATTCCCGGACAATATCATCTCGCCGTCAGACATCCACCAATTATCCCTGCCTCCATGTTACCACTTTATTTCTTCTTTCCAAATGTCCTCTCGGATGGATCTAAATGTTTGCGATCTGTTTTAATTTTTACACAATTTAATAATTAATGTTATTAATCAGGCTGCTTTCAATATTTTTGCAATATTTACACCTTTCCAAGCTACAAGTCTATAGAATTGAAAAAGGAAATCTTTCCGGTCGGAAACATTTCGAAAGGCTTGTCAAGGAACGAGTTTCATCCAACTCCAGAAGAGTGCCATGTAAGCCGATGGGGGGCTTGGCTAACGAAGGATCGCGAAAAGGCCTTAAATGGTGCCGGAGACCTTGTATGGTATTTCAATTGTTGTGTGAGCTTGGCCTAATTTCTAAAGCAAATTAGATATGTTCAAATTTATGGAGAAACCCACCAACTGCAAGAAAGCCATTTCAACAGCGAATAGAGTGTGGCCAACACGATAGAGCGAAGCAGCCAATCAAGAAGAGGCGCTGTATGATAACGGTAAAAATATCATCCTTGGCGCTGTTTTTGTTCAACCACGACGTCACATTCTCGCCAGCATTATCACCGTGGATGAAAGCAGATATCGCGCGTAATAGCAGCCAGTGTGGATCACCATAAACAGGGACTGGCTGCTCTGCGTGAGAAGAGCAGAACCTTCGTGGATGTCTCCGAATTCGTTCCCAAGCATTGCCTACGTGCTACTTGTCTCCCGCGTCATAGTATCAAAAGGTGATCTTCGACATCTGAAAGATGGACTACTTGGACATAACGTATGAATTCAGATCTATTTGACAAAGAATTCTCGTGTTTACACCTTTCTAGACATCTCTCTGGTGTCCAATGCTTACCCCCAGATATATGGATCAGCATTGCCAGCGATTATCTTGACAAATGTGACTTATCATCGCTTTCGAGTACATGTCGCAGTATCCGAGAGGATATATTGCCTATTCTCTTCAAGACAATTACCTTCTGTGCTTTTGATAGCAAAAGGTCTGGGAGTTTGGCACATTGTACCGCCTACTTGAAATACTCCCTTCGTCGAATCGAGGCTTTAATTCTGGACTGTAAAGTCCAGGACTATATACGAAGAATCCACCTACAGAACTTCGTTGATCTTCCTCATGTTTTACCAACTATTGATGGAAGCATGGCGACGGATGAAGATTGGCGATGGGAAGGACATAACGTATCCCAAGAAGAAGCCTTGGAACTTCACTCATTACGTCTGACCCTCTTTACTCAGATCCGAAAGCTCGTCTTTTATCTTCCCAATTTGCGAAGAATAATGTTTTCGGAGGAATCATTTTATTCCTTAAAACTCTTTCAGCCATCCACAATCCGCCTTTGCTCCAGTTTTCGAGCCATTAAACCGGTCTCAATCATGTTTGTGATTGAAAGCTCAGCTTCATTCCGGTTGGTGATCCCACGCAATATTGCTCTATACAAGGGTGACCATACCTATTATAACCTGGAGACCTCATACTTCCTTGATCTAATACAGGGGTTGGACCTATCCATTGTGGAGGCCTATCTACATAGCCGCCTAATCGCATTCCTGCCAAGTTACACCAAATTGGCACAGCCATCTCTTCGCCGCCTCCATATCTCATTCAGGGAATTTGATCCTTTCTTCGAGGAAGTCTTCTACAATACCTTATGGCAGATTTTGTCCTCGTCGCCTGGGATTCAAAAGCTAGAAGTAGAAGACGTGATTATTGGGCGGATACGTTCGTTTTCTACCCCGATTAAATTCACTTCGCATATTACCTCTCTGACGTGCGGGATCCACTTTCTGCAAGAACTGGATATTGAGGTTCCCATCCCAAATCTATGCCTTCGACTACTTTCATGGAACTCCACCATTCAAAATCAGCTTAGTTCAATCTCTCAATCGACTATAGTCATTGTGACGAAGCTCGATTTGGGGGATTACTTCATGTATTCCTTGGATGTTGCCACCACTATAGCCACGATATTCCCTCGATTGGAAGCGTTGGTCATTAGACTCAATCCAGCACCTCATCAGAACACTCCTGAGGTATTTGCAATACGATTCATCTATAAATTAATTTCTCACAGTGTTTATATAGTTAATCATCAGAGATGCGTTGAATTCGGCGCAACCGTTTACCTTCCTCAAAACCCTGACGATATATGGCATCGATCCTACTCTTGAGATACCCGATGATAATTCAATCCTCGACGATCGAGGACATCCTTCTTTAGACCAAGTTTTCCTCGCTGAAGCGGCGGCGTTTCAGTGGTGGGATGGTAGAGGCTGGATATACAAAACTCACAGTTCAAGGCCACTTCCCAACTTAGATGGTCCTCCTCTCAAGAGAGAGACAAGCCTCGTCTCTACTACTGTATGGAATTTTTGGGAAAGGATATCTGACGAGCTCCATCGTCGATTTTGGCGTTCATAGCTAAGCCAAATGCCAGGCCAATCACTGCATCCCTGCAAACGGGGCCAGGGACACCGGAAGTGGAAGATTTCAGTGGAGGAAAGGATAATATGGAGAGATCCGAAGAGACGTAGGCGGACATTTTTATTTGTTGATAGTATGAGTATTTAGGACAGTAATACGCCAGCATTATTGCAGCATATAATTTGTATATACTCATTGTTCGAAATCCATAGCCTTCAACATGTTTGATGGATTAGGATGATCAGGAGTACTTGAGACCTTATTGCTAACTGTCGCAAGCCCCAAATGACCACCCTGTATGTTTTCTTTGAATCGAAATAATTGTGAATTCATTGCCTCTTTGTGGTATATAATATCTTCACTGACGAACATAGGATTTCGATGATCGATTCTTGTCTGTCGTCTCATTTTAAGCTCAAGGAAGTCGTTGAAAAGGTCGACATCAGATCAATTGTAGATCAAGCTTCTTTCCATGAATACCTTCAAGTTTCCCACTCTTGTCCATCCGTTCGATGAAACCATTATGGGATTTGTCGGGCCTGACCTTGGTGAGAATCATTACACGATGCGAGTGGTCCACCCGGGCCTTCTACAGATGGAATATGCTTATGACAAATAGGGCAGGGCATGATATGGAGCATATGCATGTTAGAGATACTGGGATGAGTCAAAAGAGCGACACAACAGTAATGTTTAAGCTTTAAGCCATATTAATCATTTATCAACAGATAAATTTATTGCTATCAGATCCTATAGCACATATTACTATCTAAACAGTATCTCCCTTTAATCATTCGCATCTCGTTAGACTACTGGACCGCGAGTCATCCAAATTCTTGGTCGCGTGCACCTTGTATATCGTGCCTGGACAAACTCTGATCGTATTTCTATGTGGACAACATCTTGTCAAATAGAGGCAGGATTCTTCGTCACGTTATTTATATTTTATCAAGAGGCTGATGCTCTAATACGCGGTACCAGCGAATACTCCGACCCGTCCCATACTCAACACATTCTATCCTCCGGAAGACATTCTCCAGAAGGTTGCGAGCCAGCTAAAAATCCCTTCCATGCTTGAAATATAAGCAAAATGGACTACGAATCTCCGAATGCCACGGGTTTCAAATCTGTTTCCGAGGACCTACTACATATTCCCTCGATAATTATTCGATTGGACCGTGTTTATAACACTTGGAACAGGAGTGGGATCTGACCAATATCGCATGGAAGAGAAGCAGATTTGCTCAGAATTTCTCAGTAAGAAGCCACGGTGAGAAATTTTCGACTTCATCAGGAAAGTTGACACGGGCGGCTAAATGGCTTCCTAGCATGTCGACTTGCTAGATAGCGCTACCTGGGATAAAGCTGCTAGGGCTCGCTAAGAATTGGTAGGCTCTTCTTTCACTTTATATTTTTAGGAAGACTGCAACGTGCCACTTTCAACAAGTCACGTGTGGTTCTCACCGTCTTCGTCTCTTGGTGGAACTACCACAACACCCTCCCTATATCGAACTACACAGCGAACTAGATGTGTTCGATCTTCACCAAATTCATTCCAGTATGCTTACCACTGCAGCACCGTCTCTTATCGACTGGAACTCTTGGACTTGAGCCTTCGAACATCTCCCTTCAAGCTGTCTGAGGCGACCTTCCTGCAGGGTCAGATGTGTACTTATACTCCCGTATCGCCATCTATTGCCTCTGGTGTTTTGTATTGTATATTGGCTCATCTTTGACCACTATTGCTGCTGTCTATCTGTCTGATCTACCGACGACATTCTTTGGCTAATTTGCTTTTATTGACCCTCGACTAGGACTCGGAAGATTGGGCTAGTAGGAGATCATTGGGAGGTCATAGGAAGGATAATGTGTTTGGCTGGTCTTGGATAAAGGCACGTTGCATTTATACACTTTGATTAATTATACGGGACTTATCTCAATGTCACAGTTAATGCTTTAAATCTACACACTCGCCCTTTCTGGAGTACAACAAACACGCAATCCTTGGAAGAGTTCAGCTATAGCTTTCGTGTTGTCATCACCTAATAAATATATTATTTTTCGTTGTATTATTCATGTATTACGGTCAATGTATATAGTTTAGATGTCTATATAATATATTAGAATATTGTTAATTCTTGATTCCCTGAAAACCCGAGATATATATATTAAATACAACAAGCTAAATAGCTAGACACCCTGGGTAGTTCAGTGTCGAGCTATATAGCACTAGCTAGTTGCTGAGCGGGAATTCAACTACGTCGGCAAAGCTCTCGCTAAGCATGCTAGGGCAACTAGGCAACGGCGGATTCGCTAAACACGCTAGGGAGGTATCTAGACCACCTAGCGCTACCTGGACTTTGCCAGATTTCGTGATGTTCTGTTGGTGATGCAGCGAGAAGAATATCTACTTTAGGGTTGTCGAAGCTAGGCGCACCAAAAAACCTCCGAATAAACAATCAACCTGTTCAGGTTCCATGATCCCATCAAGTATGTTTTCAGCTTCTGAGCATGAGAAGGCTCCGAATATCATCTGTCAGGAGGGCAAGGACAACTAGAAAATAGGTCCACTTCACCTTGGTGAGTTTTAATTGACTTTGTGCTGTGTATAAACAGTGTCGCAATTCCAAAGTGGCACGAGGATCGTCTGTCGTAAATAACTTGAAGTATGTAAGAGCGATCCAGTGAGGGACCATGAGCCTATCTAGGCATAAGGACCGCTAAATATAGAGACAGTTTCCGAGCCTTATCCTTTGACCTATGTGGATTCCAGGCAGATTTCAATTCATCACATCAACTTCTCATCCTTGACATGTGGCGTTGTGTCCGAGCCTGTATAAATACAGCGAAGTACGAGTACTGGCCTTCCACCGAGTACTATAGCTCCGAGTCTCGGGCCACCGATGTCTCCAGATGTCCAGGAGATAAATGAGGTCATATTGACAGCATTTTATAAGTACGTATAACACCTCGTTTTCAGAGGACTGTAAACTACGGAATGTTTAACACCGGTAGTCGCCTTATAGTGGTATTCATTTGACAAGGTAAGAATTTATCATAATTTAGAGGCCCAGACTAACATTTTCTAGGCATATTTCGATTCACGTCCGTTATTATTATGTTTTTCTTCTGCCGTGTATCCTTATTCCTGCTGGAAACTATGATAGGATCATTGCTGTGTGGGTCTGATTGACAATTCCCTCATAGAGGTATATTAAATAATACCGAAATCTCATACAAATCTAATCGATGGAGTTGCTTAACGTAGGTTATAGACGTAAGTGGATTAATAGCAGTACCAACTATTTCACAAATCCTTACCGATTCGAAGCCCCGGCTTGCAGCCTTCGATAACCCTCTTTGAGGGTTGGAAGTGCTATCTCTCTCCATTCATATTGACACTAAATAGACGCAGCATCTCCGTAACGCTTGTCTACCGCTTCATGTTGCAGCTTAGGGAGGCTGCTGAGTTGTCACCTTCCGGCACAAGCCCAACTCAAGATGAAGCTTCTTCAATGACAAACTTCGAGATAGTTTTTGTCGGTTTGATGAAATCATCACGGGGAATTTCGGTGCTGACCTTGGAGAGAGCCAACCAACTGCACCGGTTGTTTCTTCAATTGATGATGGAGATGAATATGAATTGAACCAGAGGAAGGATATGTCATAAAGGCATGCGGTTAATATTATATTTCTATCAATTGTAGTCTCAAGGCAGCTGACAACTCACATCAATGAAATATTCCATTAACTTAACAAAAAATAAAACATAAAAAATCACATTATAATTACCAAAGCTACAACTTCCCATCCAGTCCGCTTCCGTCTGGATAAAGTATTTGCAACATACGTCTCTTAACTTCCTTGTCATCAAGACATTCCCGAAACTTTCCAAACTGATCGCGCCCAATTTCTAACATTACAGTGCCAATTAACCCGTTCTTACGAAGTACGAGGTACCGTAGGAATTTTAATTCAAGGAAAATAGATGCAATCTTCTGAGCACGTTGGGCATTATTTGCATTTTTAGCTCGCATAGATATTAGACGGTGCTTAGAGTCCGGAATGAAAATGGTGGGGGATCTGAGAACTTCAACGATCTAGTAGAAGAATGTTGGTTATATTAAGAAATATATTCAATGAGGGATATCATACCATCCATGAGATACCTCTCCTATGTTTGGGCAGAATAGGCTAGATCTTCTTCCATTTGGGAACCTCCAAAAATTCCAGTACCAGAATCCGTCCAAGGGCGTCCAAGCATGGCTGCATCTTTGGCCAACATACTCGAATACAGCAAGACAACGTCTGCAATTTGTTCATATTCCGGAGCATTGGAATACAAGCATCTGTAATCATAACACCTTGCAGATGTTCGAGGCGAAGAGCGATATCCCTGAGAATGATACTGATAGAGCCGCAAAGCTGGCTGCATAAGGAGAACTCAGCTCCAAACGACGCTGTTCGGGAAGTATTCCCGTAGTCAAGGCATTGGGCTAGTACGTTTGGAATCGCAGTAGATGTAAAGTATGGAGTTTTGGGTGGCGATGGAGGAACCTATTGACCACCAGGGCACGCACCCTGATATCGAGAGTTGGGTAGCCTCTGGATGACCGGTCGATGATTAGACATTGGAGTTACGGAAAAGTTAAGGACTTGAAAAACTGGTTGACGAAGGCTGCGCGTTGACTAAAGCTTAATGATAATTTTGTTATATATTCGCAGCTTGGGATGTAATTGAAATGTGCAACCAATATGCTTTCCGATATCATGAAATTCACTTGAGGCTATATGTATTTCATCGATTAACAGGAGATTAAATGTGGAATTGTGACGAAACGTACGCGGTCTGGCAATGCAGTCGTGGAACATTTGACGAAATAATTTTGCTCTGACCAACCAGGAGTAGTGACGGAATATTCGATGGATGCGGGGCGTGACGCAGAGACAATAGTATCGAGTATCGTGACATATTATGCATGCCGCCCATCCAAGTGGCCTTTGAAAGGTGCCTGAATATCCACAACTAGGGATCTCAGGCTCTTCATGCCCTCAATGGCTTTGGAAAGGGATCTTACGAGCGACGTATATCTCTTTTCATCCCTAAAATCGAACCTAATTTGGCCTATCGGTTCAATAACTTGTATGGACCATCCGTGTTCGCTGCGCGGAACACTGATAGGTGATACGAGAGGAAGGCAGATACTGAGAGTCCGAACCCTTGAAGCGTATAAATTCTTGTTACCGAAGAACTCCCATTGCTTTATATCAAAGAGACTGCGACACACGTTGCGATATCGAATATGATGCGGAACGATGATGTCCTTCAGCTTGTGACACGTTGACGCAAGCCTTCGTAGATCCGTTTTGTCGTCGATATCCGAAACTATGGCTTCAATGATTTCCGGTGGAAGGTCCGACAAGACGGGTCCTGACATGGTTGATGGGGGAAGAGAAGTAGAGCGAAAATTTCTCTCGGAAGAACCGTTCAAGCTTCAAGCCTGGTCGGGACATTTGTGGGCGCCCTTGTAAGCATTCTAGCGATCGGCCTAGTCGAATGCAACATGGTGTTAAATATGGAAC
This sequence comes from Sphaerobolus stellatus SS14, assembly GCA_000827215.1. Classification (NCBI taxonomy): domain Eukaryota; kingdom Fungi; phylum Basidiomycota; class Agaricomycetes; order Geastrales; family Sphaerobolaceae; genus Sphaerobolus; species Sphaerobolus stellatus. The sequence continues at coordinate 915,520 of KN837104.1, read as the reverse complement.
TAGGGAGGGTCTTTGGACGACAATGTTAGATAAAGAAAAAATATAACCATGACAAACCCACCATCACGCTGAGAGTTCATCCCCGTGAGGAGAAGGTTGATTGTGGGACTCTGAGAGCATCTGGGAGCTCTCATATGCTTCGATAAATCATATATCAGGACAATACGAACCCTAAAATCCGTCATAAAGAAATGGAAGCTCATATGACTGCACCGCTAGCCTCCTGTTGCATAGTATGTCATGGTCCTCACAGCTCCGCATCACATTTCAGTGAGGAAATGGGATAAACCCATGATGATAATGACTATATTGTCATAGCCTCTGTTTGCACGGTCAACTACAACCCGTGAAGATAGCTGCATGAGGCACAAACCGCACCTGAGACAGGTAAAACCACATACCAGCATGCATCAATGACAACACATCTCAACTAATTCTAGCCTATAATAACTTCGAACTTTAACAACGCAAGTTCAGCGTAAGTATCATGGGATCTTCACAAGCTGGATAGCGACGGAGATGTTGACATCGGATGGTTAGGTGGAAAACTGGCCATTGGACTCCGTAGACGCCGTGACCGTTTATTTCCGTTTAAGCCACTGGTAAAGTTACATGCAAGTAGATCCCGACATTAAAGATGTAGAAATGAAATAAATGAGAGATGCAGGCGTGTTGAAGCTTGCTGGTAACCCCAACCGAGGAGGAGCAGTCGGATGACTTAACCTGTGAATATATATGGGTGCTCTCTCTACTCTAAGTACTCTCTGATGTCACTGTCGGCCCTGGACGTTCAGAAGTACAGTATATACTTCCCAAACGCCAGATATGGTCCGGAGCCCGAATTAAAACTCTATTTCTACTGTGAGTTATATTATCTCGATTTTGCTTTATTTCATTTTTCACTCATCAAGTAAGTACTTACGCTCAAATAGTAGAGTTTGTCTCCGAGGAAATATAGCTACTCAGATGGTATGAAAGGTAGTATTGAGATATCTTCAGTGTCTACCCTTATGCTCTTCATCCATATTCTACTGCCCTTCCTCTTAACTTATTGCTATTTTCTTCAGTCTTCGAACCAATCAAAACCCAGCTTCTTTTACAACACCCCTAGCCAATCATAATTCTGCCACTACTGTTGCGTACACACCCTGCGTCCATCGGATTCAATTGAATGCAGCGTGCGATCGCAAGCGATAGCAAGGAGGTACATATAAAGCTCTCAAGGCTCGTCATCATAGAGGTCCCACTGTCGCTTCAGTGAAATTAACGATGGCCACACTCGCCAATAAAATTATCCTCATTCGGTGGATCGTCCGGCATTGGATTTAGTGTCATCGAAAGCAGCAACGGTTATTATCGTATCCTCCAACGAGGAGCGTGTACAGCGTGCAGTAAAGGGACCCAAAGAGGGAAAATTTAGTGCTGGAGAAGTTCAGGGACCGAGGCGGCGCTAAAGCAGTTGCTGACGGACGTTGGAGAGGTGGACCTTATCGTTTGTAGTGCTGCAGATAGCCGGATGAATTCCCCAGCATGGAATTGGATTTTATGAAACGCATGCGACACTTTTTATCTTCAGTTTTTGTTTTGTCAATTTATTATCTACAGCTGCGTTTGATGTTCGGTTCTGGGAGGCAGTCATCGTCGCTAAAAATGCCAAGTCCCCTGCAGGAGGTTCATTTACGTTGACAACAGATAATGCGGTGACCGTATTGATCAATCTACAGTATGTGAGAACCCTCAGGACCATATATGGTAATTTTGCTTGGCCGCCGTCCAGCCGCGGAATACAGCCTCGGAAACACCCGAGCCGTCGATGCCGCGGCTTGGCGTCGTCACCGCATCTAGTGTCTGGGGGACCTCCAACGCTGCGCTTCGACATATCCATCATTTTTTATTCACTATACAATCCGTAGACTTCTGTTCTCTACTGGTGGAAGGCTACGTTAGACCACTCATCAATCGATAAGCAAGGCATACGCATGCCATTGTAAGATGCGTATCATCCATTACAATTATTGGAACTCTGCCCGTACTTGATTTTGTCTTCATTGGCTCAGTGCAAGCGGTATTTAATATCCATTTTTAATTCATTAGCTTAATCAACATTGTACCGGGATGTTTTTAGAGAAGATAGGTACATCAGGGCTGAAGCAACTTTACCGTGGCGATGCCGAAGGATGTCAAGTTATTGCAAAGATCTGGCAAACACATTATTTCACAATGGGTCTTCTTCCCTGAGAAAACATTCCGTACTTTCCTGAGGGATATTCTAGCCTTGTCTAGGTATGATATTGAATTCGATTTATTATGCAGACTGATTTATGATGTTAATTAGGTCTGCATATGCGGATCATGTTCGAAAGCAAGCATTCGATGTGGCTAGCCAGAGTGACACGTTTACAGGGTCGATTCACTGCCAGAGTTGTATCCCCTCGTATTGGAAACAAATGTGAAAGAATTGCCGTGAGTGATATATTATTAATTCCTTAATTAAGTTTCTCGCTCAATATATTCCTAGCCTACACACATGTCAAGGTCAATAAATTGCTTAAGGGGAAGATCTCGTACTTGTCTCGCTGAAATAAAAATATACGTCCCAACTGATAAGACGGTCCGGACTCCGCAAAGCTCTAATAATCGTCAGTAGAGAAAAATATAGCCATCAAAATTTTCCCTCCACAAGTGGACTCCAGGCTCCAAGCAGAAATACAGAGAGGCATTGAGCTGAGCTGAATTAATAGGTGCAACTGTTACAAAGGAGTCGGTGGATTACGTATGCTGATCAAATAATTTATTCTATTACTCGGAGTTTCTAAATGCATTTCAGCTCCAACAATGGCAGAAATTTTCGAGACATCCCTTCCGGAGGTTTATGACAGATTTCCTAAAGAGTAGATCAAACTAGCAGAGTGGGATTGTGACTAAAGATCCAGAGGAAATCGTGAAATATTTCATACAAACCTGTGATGTGCATTATGATAGGTCAGTCTCTCGGCTCATGCCCGCCGCTATCACTATTATTGATTTGATAATGCATTTATTCCAGGAATCTTAGAAGATATAGTCCTTCTACGCAAGTCCAGATCCAATCTCTTCCCTTGAAGAATTAAACATTTCATGACGTCTGCACAACTCACCAATAGCAAAAGATTCAAGGTAAACTGATATATATTCCCAATTTCAATTCTTTATTGAGAACGGCTCTCTAGTTATGCAAATAAAGTGATGCGCCTGTGGTCTTTACCTTCACTGGTCAAGTTCCTGACGAAGATCCCCATTGAGATTGAGAAATCAGCCGTCGCGACACAAATATCAATGAAGCACCGTATCTGACTACCAATCGCGCAACGGGGACAGGACTGACTTAATCAGAAGGCATAGAAGGGTGAGTTATATCTCATTTTGGACTTTATTTGGACGGTTTTTGACAATTCGGACGTTTTGCAATCATTAAACACGCTCGAAACCGAGCGTAACTTTCAAGCCGCGGTATCTAATGAGGGACAAATTACCATATATGGGAGGGCAGAGACTTCTCGTACACTGTATCAATCACTATCTATATTATTATACTCATTAGGCACTGCCATCATCGAACCTGAGAAAACCTGCTCCATGGTCGCTGCTATCATGGGTACAGTAGACAGCTTCGCCCGTGGTCTCGCGGTAGATCTTGCTCCCATTCGTGTCAATTCTGTCTGTCCTGGTTAGGTAAGTGGTCAGGATAATACCTTTATCCTATTTATATTACGTTAATGTAGGTCAAGACTGAAGTAAGCGTGTTATCGTCTAACATCCATTTTTCTCCTGATACTTAACGAAACTTCTCGCCAAGTTATGGAACGATGTCCCACCGGAAGAACTGGAAAAATTACTTGCATATACTGCAAAGACGCTGCCTGTTAAGCATATTGTGGATTCGGATGAGGTACGTTGAGCTACTATGCTTTATATGCACTGTTTCATTATTGACATCTCTGGAAGATCGCTGAGGCGTATATATATCTTCCTTATGGAGTAATAGCATCAGATCCTTTGAGATTCGAACTATGCCTCTGACTTTGATTCCGATTTTTTTAAAGATGTGCCTATATCACTAAACAAAGAATTCAAGTGGATGGCGATCACCTTTTGGCTAAATCAACCCGCGAAATCAACGAATTCGTCAGGAGAAGACTGCTTACATTCCAGTATCAACGCGGAACGTTCAATAATAGTAACCAAAATAGCAAATACATCCAATGTTCTATTTTCTTCATTCTTCGAACCAAAGATACCTTAACTCGACTTCTATCGGGAAGATATAATACCCTCATCCAATTACACCCGTGCGCCTATCGTTGATTACACATCGAATTTCCCATGGGATCGAGTGCGGCGGGGATCGCACTAACATAAAAAGCTCTCAACGTTCGCCATGTATTTCTTCCCATACCACCAACGAAAGAAACAATGGCCACACTAGCTAACAAAATTATCCTTATCTTTGGTGGATCTTCTGGCATTGGGTTCGGTGTCGCCGAAGCCAGTCTCAAATCGGATGCAGCAACCGTTATCATCGTATCGTCCAACGAGGAACGCGTCCAAGGTGCAGTAAAGAAACTCAAAGATGGAAAATTCGGGAGCGGAGAAGTTAAAGGATTATCAGTGGATGTGAAGGATGAGGCAGCGCTGAAGAAGTTGTTGACGGACGTTGGCGCGGTAGACCATATCGTATGGAGTGCTGGAGATGGTTTGCCTTTGGGATTCCCCAACATGGAATTGGATTTCATGAAATGTATGTGACTAGACCATCCGCAGTTTTCTGTTGTGCTTATGCATTGTCTACAGCTACATTTGATGTTCGATTCTGGGGGGCAGTCATCGTCGCCCAAAACGCAAAGTTCCGTGTGGGAGGCTCCTTTATATTGACAACTGGTAATTTTTAGATGGTATGAGCTGCCTTCATCTAATGATTAAACTCCTTAGGTACTGTCATTGTCAAGCCTGGGAAAACTTGGTCCATGGCCGCTGCCATCATGGGCGCAGTAGACAGCTTCACCCGCGGTCTTGCGCTCGATCTCGCTCCCATTCGTGTCAATTCTGTCTGTCCTGGTTTTGTAAGTAATCATTACATAGTCTTTACATTCTATATTTCCTATGTTAATGTTAATTTAGATTAAGACTGAAGTAAGCGTGTTATCGTTTAACATCACTTTTTCTTCTGATACTTAACGAAGCTCATTGCCCAGTTATGGAAGGGTTTTGCACCGGATCAGCTGGAAAAGCTATTCGCAGATACTGCGGAGAAGTTGCCCGTTAAGCACGTTGCGGGTCCGGATGAGGTACGTTGGGATATCTTTCAATGAGTGCTGTTCCATTATTAAAATTTCTGGAAGGTTGCTGAGGCTTATATGTTCCTCATGAAGTGAGTAATAACTTAAAAAGTCTTTTAAATCAGAATTATGGCTCTGACTCCGATTCCAGATGTGCCTATATTACAGGACAAAAGATTCAAGTCGACGGCGGACACACTTTGGCTGCATAATCTTGTGAAATCACATAGATCATCAGATTTTGTATGTAATTGTATTATAAGTATCCCTTCAACAACGGTGAGATTTACCTGTGCAGGAGACGTATGGATGAAACGCAAAAACTAAGTATCAAAACTTAAGTATGGCTCGAATGTGATCAGTTCGTATCGATCATATGGCACTAGATTATACAGATTTCTAGTGAACTCCATATGCGCAAGTTTCTTCATTCTTCGAAGCAAAGAATCAGATACTAACTCGACAGTATTCACCCACGTGCGCCCACTGGGCGACCGTCCCAGTCCGTTGCTTACACATTCTCCCCTGGAATCTCTTATAGAATTTCTATCGGATTAGAATTTCTCATCGGATCGAGTGCGGCGGGGATCGCACTAACTTAGCTACATAAAAAGCTCTCAACGTTCGCCATGTATCTCTTCCCATTACATCAACGAAAGAAACGATGGCCTTACTCGCCAACAAAATTATCCTCCTTTTCGGTAGATCGTCTGGTATTGGATTTGGTATCGCCGAGGTCGGTCTCAAATCGGGTGCAGCAACCGTTATCGTCGCATCTTCCAACGAGGAACGCATCCAAGGTGCAGTGAAGAGACTCCAAGAAGGAAAATTCGGTGCTGGAGAAGTCAAAGGATTCTCTGTGGATGCGAAGGATGAGGCGGCAGTGAATAACTTATTGACGGATGTTGGAGAGGTAGACCATATCGCCTGGAGTGCGGGAGATAATTTGCCGTTGGGATTTCCCAACATCGCATTGGATGTTATGAAATGTATGTGCTAAGGTTTATTTTCAGTTTGTCTTTTTGCTCGTTTATCGTCTACAGTTGCATTTGATGTTAGGTTCTGGGGCGCAGTCGTCGTCGCCAAAAACTCGAAGTTCCGTGCGGGAGGCTCTTTTACGTTGACAACAGGTAATTATGTAATCGTATTGATTTGCGTGGCTTCCTCTAATCATACTCATTAGGTACTGTCCTTCTCAAGCCTAGCAAGGCTTGGTCTCTCGCCGTTGCTATTACGGGTGCAATTGACAGCTTCACCCGCGGCCTTGCGGTCGATCTTGCCCCCGTTCGTGTCAATTCCGTCTGTCCGGGTTTCGTAAGTAATAATCTCATGTCTTTCTATCTTATGCTTCTTAGGTCAATACAGGTCAACACTGAACTAAGCATATCATCGTCGGACACCCTCTTTTCTTCTGATTATGTAATGAATTAAACTCCTCACCAATTTTTGGAAGGAGCTTTCATCAGAACAAGTGGATATGATATTGGCAGATACCGCAGAGAAGTTGCTGGTTAAGCACGTTACCGGTCCGGATGCGGTGGGTTGAACTATAGTCCATGGGTATCTTTTCATTATTGACAACGCTGAAACTTGAAGATCGCTGAAGCCTATCTATTCCTTATGAAGTGAGTACTAATAACATAGGATCGTTTGAATTTCGAGATATGGTACTGACTTTGAGATTCTCTTCCAGGTGTGCTTATATCACTGGAGAAAGGATTGTTTGTAGTCGATGGTGGACACACTTTGGTTTGACCTCAAACAGTTATTGTGTGGATTACAATGATTCCTATAATGTGACAATAGTGGTTGGTGATTATGTTCACCGTTAAGTACAGATATCAAACCTGACATAAGCTTGACGCTATTGCCCTCTATTGTTTCAACCAAGCTATAGACTGTGGAAAGGCGTTCCGTGGACCTTCCGAGCACCTATGTCCGAAAGCTCCTCTTGGTTTAGTACTTTGCGAATGTCACTGGTACGATTTTTTAATTAATTTGGAAGATTGTTCTTTTAATACACATATTCCTGATCGTTCGTGGCTTAATTCTAATTCAAGTTAGCGGCATATTAGCTCATTGATTTCGTGGAAAGGCGTTTCCCAGGACATCTGTGTAGTATGACACAATCAAACAATACTGTTTTACATTTACCATTATGGGAGGTGCTTGGACCAAAGAGCGCACTTTTATCCCTATACAGCACTGAGTTTTCACCTTCCACGGCGTCAATTAACAATGACCTTTTTACAATAACCACAGCAGCTCCAGAACATTAGAGAGTTTGCGCAAGAGCGCCGGGGCTTTCTTGGCGCTTTTCCGAACACGTCTCCTCTGCTTCTTTGTTTGTTCTGATGTCCATAATGAAGTTGAAGCAACATTTAAAAGGTTGACATTTCTCATGTAATCCTCATAATTACACGGTTGAGTCACGTAGTATTTGTAGTGAAATAGCGCCAGAAAGCGCCGGCGCTCTCGTGCAAACTCTCTATTATAAAGAAACTTTCTCAACGACCACCACTGACCCTTATACCTTGGCGTTTATGATCCCAATCCTCATGATAGATACTTCCAACATTAAACCAACCTTCGTGCCACCTTCTAAAGTCTTTATCGACCTCGATGACGACGGGAAACGGACGTTCAATCTTGTTGAAGACGATGGAGCTCGGAACACAATTATTTCTGTAAGGCCAAGACTATGCTTTTTCCCCTGTCACTTTATATCTTACCAGTTTTTTCCCTCTCTCTTCAGAAGTCTGACAATCATGCCCGCCCCTTCATGCGCAGTGAAGAATTATGGAATGGATCCGCGTCCAATATTTTCTGCGTCCATTTCTCCATCTCACCCTCGTCATCTCAGACTTTCGTACTCAAGGTCTTCAAAGAGGAAAGCCGTGCATCATTATTCACCGAACAAGCCATTTACGAGGGGGCTAAGATGCTTCAAGGTTCCATCCTGCCCCACTGGTACGGATTGTACGTAAGCGACGATTCCGAATTCTTGATGGATTTACTTGAGGATTGTAGAAACCATTGCCAAGTCTCTTTCCATGATTTGGAAGAGCACGAGAAGTACGTGTAGTTCATGCTCGCTGTGAATATGCAACTGACATTTATTTTTCTCCAAAATCGCGCTTCTACAATCTCTAAAGCTTCTTCATGACAAAGGTGTTCCACAGCACTGCTCCGTCAAGTGGCTTTCGTATCATCGGGTGGCAAGACGGTACAATCCACAATTGTCCTTCTTTGGACACACCATTTAACCCCAGTGTGGCATTTAATCTGCTTAGAATAGGCATGGTGGATTGTGGGGAGCTGAATGCAGTCACTTAAAGGATGAGTGAGGTGGGGAGTCTGGAGGCAAGGAAAGTCATCTGGACTTCATTGAGAAGTATGCTACCATAATACTCTTATGGCGAGAGCCTTGTATAGGTGATATATAGAAAGGGATTTGTACCTATTGTAATGTATATATTGTATTATGTGTATCATAATGTATTTATACCCTCTGACTCCCAATCACTAGTTTACTGTTGTTTGCAGTAGACCTTGCGGTAGCGTGCGTGCGTGACAATTTGAGCCGCGTACTTCTTCCTTTTTTTCTAGATCACACATTGCAAGTATTGCCTAGGCTAATTAACAGAAGATCTTTCTAGACGACCAAATGTAATTGTGACGATGAGAAATAGGTAAAAATGGATTGAATGGATGAAGGCTATGAAGCCAGCCTCCACGGCAAATTGCCTTTTGACAATATTTTCCCATTTTCTCGATGTCATAATTTTTTTCATATATCCAAAAATAAATTCTATTAATCGATAAAAGGGTTACCTACAATGTGTGGGCTGGAAAAAAAGGAAAGGAATTCGAGGCTCAAAAATGATGTCCGTGCGCTACCGCAAGATCTGCTGCAAATGACAGAGTTAACTTAAGCGTTTTTGACCTCCCATTCACTAGAAAGAGAAATAGATTATGGAGTGTCCTTGGATACATGGAACCATCCGCTTGCCGATGCAGTGGTATCTATAGCTGACGCGGCCTTCCAATCTCCCGTAATAGTTCCTTGAGATGAAAGTCGTCCGTAAAGGATCCATGTACCAAGATCCTGACTATCCGTGTCCTTCTATAGTGACATCGTATTAATTATACATTATAATGTAAGGCGAGTGAACCTACCGGTTTCCGAGACAGGAAAACAGTGGCTGTACCATAATCCACGTATCCCGTAAAGGTATAACTAATTTGAGAAGGAGTATCGCCAAGCATTGTCTGGTTAAAGTAGTAAATCTCAGGGGAAAAAAACATGTATATGGGCTCACTTCACCAACTACGAGTGTTCGCAAACTCTCTGTTGTAGTCGCTAGTCAGTTAAGCGGTGAATTAACAGGCTCGTTATGTACAGACCAGAACCTGACATGCTGTTATAATCTCTGTCCATCCTTTGATATATTGAAGGCTGAATTCCTTTATGTTTAGATATCCTCAGGGTATTCTGTCAAAAGCGTGTGAAATATCGGTCTGCTTCGATCAACTTTCCATTGTTACCTCATGTTCTTCAAAGGACCATCCTGAAGCATATATTTCTTCCTGTACCTCTGTGAATTTCCCCTTCGCTTTATCAGAAGTCCTGGGAACGAATACGTATTCACGAAGACAGAATACCACATTTTCTGCGCACATGAATGTTTTCAAAGACGGTTCCAAGCGACAGGGTATCTCAACAACCAAAGTTTATCAGAAATGTGAGAGTTATGAAATATTAATCAGCTTACAAAAAGCGCACCTCGCCATGTTCCCTCACAAGATCCAACCCTGACCCCTTGGGTTTGTAGAGTTTTAGCCACCCCTGTGGGAAAGACAGCTCGATGATTCCAGTCTTCGTCAAAGCAACAACTTCTCGTATTTGAAGGTCCTGGGAAAATGCCACTAATTGTATGTCCATGATATAATTTGAATTGAGATAAGAGCGCTTGAAAGTGGTATTCTTGCATACCTTCGTTTCTTGGGGTAATATCTGCCGATAGTCCCGATGCGAGCTAGGTCGACAAGGGTAGGAGGGATTATCGTACATTGGTTGCCAAATAGGCGAATAGTAAGGGGAATCATGCCCACGGACATAGAACCTGATCCCGGAACCTGGATTTAAGGTATGTAAGTAATCTCGGGGATATAGTAAATGGAACGCCTACCCAAGCTCTATGTGTATGTGGTTCCAACAGGTCCAACATTTCTTCCCGTTCGTTAGGTTCTTCTGATAGAAAATCATCTATTCGAAAAATTAGTCTGGCACTCGAAATGATATGCTTTAAAGAAATACTTCGTGCGTTTTTGAGGTCATAAAGTGCTAAGAGGAACGTACATAATGGGTCCTTTGATGTCCCGGGAATAGACGCCTGCGATCCTACTATTGACCCGCCGGTAACCAGAAGGCCGGACTCATCGAGAATGGCATGCAGGTGCCGTAGGTTGTTCCCATCATCTTCAATCGCCATGATATAAAGTCGGCATAGGTCAGTTGCAGAAATACAGCCGGAGTTCCTTCCTGCCAGGGCACTACGAATCCGTTTCAGCAGATCCAACCGTAGCTTCAGTTCGGCAGCCAGAGAAGATGATCGCATGGCCTTGGATCCAAGTCTTCGATATGCAGCTGCAGTATCAAACAGAACATAGAATGCTTCTCCATATATGTCGTAATTGTGGTCGATTGAGAGTGCCAGATTCATTCGGCGGCACGTTCGAGCCATTGACACGATAGTATACACATCCGATATGGAATCTGCGGTTGAAATGCATGAAATAGCAATGCGTTTGAGAACATCATCGTTTAATGCTGTTATGGAGCAATGCGACGAAGGATAAAACGCTGGCATGAAGGGTCTATCAAGGGGTATCTCAGTTTTTCACCCATATATTAATATGGTTCGTTGATAACCACGATAGACAACCTACCTACTAAGTACCGCGATGTCGTACCAAAGGTCTTTGCAGAGAGCTGTTGAATAATTATGCTGGAAAATCTGTGGATGAGGATACCTAAGATAGCACTGGGGTGAGTTCCGAGACATATTACTTACGTGTGGGGTGGGTTGGGTTCCTGGTCAGACTCGGTTCAGATCTATATATCCCGATAGCCTGTGGGGTCATCCCTGCAAAGGTGAGAAGTTAACTAATTTACATCAACTTGACTGGGAACTAGATCCAAGTCTATCATACATTAGAAGCTCCAGTAGGGAACCTGATTGGATATAGACAAGAGAGGAGATCTCCCGATGGTCATGTCCAGCGGGAAAGTATCAATTGTCACCTGGTACTTGCGCAACGGTGTCACTGGCACTGATGTGTATACAAATGAATATTCTAAAGAAAAATCTGGCTGTTTAGTCCTCTTAATTAGGTTTGGACAAAATGAATCCGGTGAATGCAGAAAATAGCAATCTGTGGGAGGTGGAGAACTTAAAGATACGACAAGGTTAAAGTGCATCGTACCAATTCCGATGACAGAAAAGGCAATCAAGTTGACAGGCTTCCACTGAAATAACGGGTACTTAGGTATTATTCGGCAAATAACGACATCTTCCGAAGTCCAGCTTCATATCCGTGGGACACTCGACCTTCTAAAAAATGTGAGAAATATATCCCCAACCGAATTACATGTAACATTCAAGCCACATTGAGGACCGTGGCTGGAACTTTGACAACAGAAAGTCGTCGATCCCTAAAATCGCAACGAGTCTGATGGAAATACCCTGAGTTTCCAGGTAAATCATAACTTACAGATGGTAATTCCGTGCCATCATAAACATAACGCCGCCACGCTTATCATAGTTCGGGTACTAGATGGCCAATAAAGTAACCCACGATCAAGGGCATTCGGCTACCTCACGGGAACGCTCACTTTATTTGGTAACCATTGCTTTGATTGTAGTAATAGTAGTCATAGCATGCGCAAGGTTCAATCATAAAAGATGATTGGGGTGCCGACCTGCAACTCAAGTCGATAAATGGAAATGATCGAAATAAATGACCATGGCGTGCAAAGATCTACTGACCTTTGGAGTGGATGCGGTTGGGTAGGTACGAGGAACTCCCCACTGGCAGCTGTCGAAGTGAGCGTATGGTCACAGCTCGCCAAGCGTCGAAAATGACACCGATGCTCCGGCGTTCGCCGCTTATGGAGACTGCTCGAAACCACTGGGATATAATAATGTTCAATGCTCATCGTAGAATATGTAATGTAAATACCGTATTATCATATTACAAAAACTCAAGCCCATAAACGGATTTGCAATTATTTATTCTCGGCAGAGATACATTTGAAGGCACACATCTCGGAACCTATAGGCCTTGATCGGTGCATCCGAGTATGCGCTCTGATCATTAAAGGATTGTTAAGAAGTGTCTACGAGGGTACTTTCATGCTTCGAGTTTCCATATTATTGGAATATTTTGTGTGTGAGCCTTTTAGTCAGACGGGGTAAGTATCCGATGGGAAATACTCGCCCTTCTGAGTCGATGGCCTACTAGACGTTATGCAGTAACTATGCTGCGTTATATGTAGTACAGAGACCAAGACTTGGAGGTTCCATCATCGAAAAGATATCCAACTACCAGCTGATAGTTCCTGATACGAGTTACCCGCATCGGGAAAGTTGACACAGAATCCGGTTTAGCGCACGTGCTAGGAGTGATAGGCGGTGGTATGTAGGGCTATGTAGTCTATATACCGACTCCTAGTGACTCCGTACTTACCTATCCTACCTAGTGTTACCTAGCACTATGGGGAGTTTAGCGCACGTGGCACGCTTTGCTGATGCGAGCAACCAATAGTTACCCGAGCAATCAATAAATTTAATCTCGGCTTATCTCATTGTATTTAAGTCAGTTTTGGCATTACTGCCGGCCTCCTTATGGGCTTTGCCTTCATGTAATGAAGATTAAGAAATTTCTTTTTGCAAGAATGGCCTCATGGGTGTCTTATTATAGTCTCGCTTATACCAAAGGTCACCCTGAGGAATAAGGTTTGCATTTTATTTATCTGTCTGGAAATCCATATATATATCCCCATTGACACGATATGGACACTCTCACGGATCTCACGTCCGATCAGAGCACAATTTATATCTAGTTTGACCGGAGTCTCTTCGGAAAGAACATGTACCTAATACGTATACGGGAGAAAGTCTAGAGCCTTCGATAGCCTTCGACCGTCGTTGGCCGTTCCCTAAATGAGTCCCTTGTCCATTTGTGGAAATTTGTAGCCCACTCGCTAGAGGTATGGAGGTGCGCCCCTGTTCTCTCAATCGGTCGCGTTATTAATCACCATTTGCCAGGTCTTTTTACTACTCGAGACCTAGAGATAAATATCTCAAGTATGCAAATATTTGACTCACTGAAAGCTTGGTACCCTATTAGGGGTTCTTCCCTAGTAATTATTAATGTGTGGTGACATTGTACCAGTCTGGGAATGTTACTTTGAAAACGGGGGTCCGTACTTCCGCTGCACAGCACCTTGATATTCATAGGCAACGGCCACACGGTACGAGGACGATACGTACTTCAGGTTACTTGACCTTTACGCTACATACTACCAAAAAGACCACTTATAGTTTTCGACGGACCACTGATATATCATATAATAAGAGGGCTGTCGCTCTGGTTAGTACACTGCGGAAGCTTTAGCCGTACATGAATTACATAGCATGGTTAGTGCGTGTCTTTTTGAGAATTCCTGCCCTTCAGCAGCCCGGAGGTACATTCCGCATTCGATAGACTAGCCAGAAGTCCGGCCTTTAACAGCCTTTAACAGAGCTGCTATTTTTGAAAACCATGGAATCATAAACGGTTCGAAGAAGTCATATGCTAGAGAAGAAGTCATATGCTAGAGAAGAACATCTTTCGGTGGAGCAGGATATCTTTCTATTCGATCCGAGGGAGTATACAATGATCTAGTTGCAAACCATTGGTTTATTAGCTCAGTTGGCTAGAGCGTGGTACTAATAACGCCAAGGTCACAGGTTGAACCCATGTATGGACCAATCTTTTTATCACATTTTTAGATATTTTACTGTAATCCTGCCGGATTACCTCCCTATTGGCTATTCATTCTCTATTACCTAACTGTAGGTGCGTGTAGTATTTTCTCTTATTGTTTACCTTTACAGCGCTTTGTAGTACACAAGGCACGCTCTGCTACCGCCGGAAAATCCAGGATACTAATATTAGAGCATCCACACTATATCCTGCCCTCACAAACAATGTAATAGACCAGACTCCCAACCTGGTGCTGTCACACTTCCTGATTGGTTAAGTATCGATGTTCTGAAAAATTTCCGGCGGTAACAGAGTGCACCTTGCGTACTGCAAAGCGCTGTAACGTCACGTCTGTGTATGTAGTCTTTAGTTTTAGATGAATACACTCGGGTCCTGACGATGCTTGGCCCGAGACATTAGTGAGGCTGCAACTGACGGCAGCCTTTCACTTACCTAATTATTGTGCCATAAGGAATCAATGTCAAGACATTTCTCCCAGTTGCTCTGGGTAAATGTCACGCCCTGACCCATAAATTGTTTTATTTGATTATTGTTCATTTTCTTCAGACTCCGCTTTCTGCCATGTTCATTATTCATCTTTGATTTCGTTCATTCTTGTATTATTCTAATTCTTTCATTGGTTCGTTCTACCCTTTTGGACTCTGTCCATCTTTATTGATTCACTCAGTCACTCCTTATCTTTCAGACTCCATCTCTTATCACACTTACTCATTCTCATTGATGCCAAGTACCACTTGTCATTCTTATCTTTCACATGATTATGTTTACATGTGCTTGTTAGATTATTTTCTCATCAGCCTCTAGTTGACACCATCATCAACCAATCACATTCCTTACTACTATTCCCTTTCTGTTTGTATCTCTGTATCCCTGACTATTATTCCTTACATTTTCTGGCCTCCATTTTAGTATAAATAGCTGGACATTGTATTTTGGTTCAGTAGTCAGAAATCAACTTCATTATTCTGTTAACTCAGCCCACTCTCTGTTTTCTTGTTCATCCTCCTTCTGCTATATTTGGCCTCTGATTCTTCCTACATGACTTGTCTGTGACAATCAGTTGGACTCCAAACCTCTATTCATCACCAACTCATTCTCAAATAGGGACATCACATACAACTAAGAGCACAACACATACATTGAAGCCAAGTCCCTTCCATTATATTCTTTTGGGCTTTGTTATACTTACTCATTCTATTATATCCAGAGTCCAAGTCAACACCTAGATACTAGGACATGACAGTAAACTAAAATGCACTAGAGACTTCTGCAGGCTCATCAAGGATTTTCTTCTCAAGATTGTACCTTGGATTCAGCTGTATTTTTAATGATTCTCCTAGTATTTTAAAAGTATAATAACTATATGGTTCCAATATAGTATGACAAGCCAGGCAATATCACAAGCTCCAATATTCTCTCTGAGGAGTTCCTTCACAAAATCTTGAAATGTATTTGGAATTTGTTTATATGAACTCACAACAGCAGTGTCACCTTTAATACCCCACTGGCAGAGAACCATTGATTACCAATATCAATGCAACAGTGATGCTGATGGCAGAGTTCGCCAGTCCTGGTATGTCAATACCTAGTGTTTAGAAAAAGAAAAAGAAAAGAAAAAGTTTCACTGAGTTTCTTTCTCTCATGAATTGGTGAATTAATGCATTGATTTTTTTCCATTATAATGTCCATGATAGAAATTTGACCTTGGATTCAGAATAGTTACATTGATATCATGATCAAGCTAGATGAAGACACTTCCTTTTTTTTCTCTTTGGTTCATCTGTCCACAAAAGAAAGTTGCCTTTACAAGGAAATTAGGGAATGTGGAACCCAGGCTTTATTTACTAGGCACTTTCTGTGATGATTAGAGTAAATTTCAAAAGGTGAGATGGGACTTGGAGTGGGAAAGAATACACAGCTATTGCAAGCAGTTAAAAGTCAAAGCCAGTTTTAAAATGGTTGGATGTACAGAATACACCATTGATGTTCTCTTAACCCTAGAGGCTTATGTGCACAAGATCCATACATATCACTTCAGAATAAATTACAAGACATGCGATGAAATGGTATCACACTTGCCTTTCACTTGGTTGTTAGCAAGTGGCCAGGGTTCGACTCCCCATGTGTAATTTGGGATTGGTCTTGAGAATTCCTCATATTTTGCTTTATCAGCTGCGAACCACCCATTATGCTTTGGTGAACCTGAGCCTTTCCTTGTATTTCTTTCTTAAGCATTCTTTTGGCAATTGTTCACCCTGAATTGACTCTGCTACCCCTATTATGACACAACTTTGGTCGAACAGGGTCAACCACTTGAATGGTGTGTTCTTGTACTTGCAGTGATTGTCCCCAAACTCCATGTCATAGCTGGCTTCCACTAATTCTTATACCTGAACAAGCAGTTTACTTTCTCTCTTTCAAGTGTCCTCAGGCTCTCATTGCCTTCTTCCCTTTCATTTTGGATCTTGTCCTGAGAATATTTTTAGACAAAGGATTCTGTGCAAGGAGTAGAATACACTTTTTCTTCATTAAGAGGTAAAGAAGTCAATGTCAACCAGTTGTCAAGCCATCAATTCATTGTTCCCTATTGAACTTGCTAACTCTGATTCTGTCTAGTTAGGTATGTACAATTAAAGATTGATAATCACACCAATTGTATTGACATCACATCAACTTTAATTTGTTACAATAGGTCACCACCTATTCATATTTTCCAAATATTGACATCCAAGCTGAATATACTCTCCACAAGAATAACAGTCTACCAACCTCCATGGCCTGCGATTACCAAAATTCAACTACACACCCAGCTTTGAGACAATCATACATCCTTCAAAAGCACAGAATAGGAACCTGTCCTGAAACATTGAATGCTGAAGAGATTGTCATGGTCCAGGATATTCCTTGCCTCTTAGTGTTCAAAATTGATTCTTATGACAGCACATGGACTATGTTGACATACTGTTATGTCCTGATATGGGATACACCTGGTAATCTGCATGGAGGTATGTAAGTGGCTCCAGGCAGGAACAGTCAATGTATACTGAATGGACTTGGTTGGCTTCAACTTATGTATTGTGCCCTGCCTGGTTGTAGGTTGTCCCTACCTCAGAGGTTAGAGAAAATCTAAAAGATGAAGGGACAACAGATGGAGAGTAGCAGACAGAGATGAGAAACAGAACAGAGTATGAGTACATGGTCTGATTTCTGACTGAAGAAAAGTAAATACAAGTAATGGTAAATAAGGGAAATAACCAAATAGAGAATCAGAGTAGGATTACATAAGCAGAGGAGCAGAGGAGGAATACATAAGCAGAGATAAGATGGAAAACATAATTGGTGTATGATGAGGTGATCATACACCTTGCAAAAGCCAATGGGAAAATAATGTAACTAATGGAGGGATGATACATCAGCTGAGTCGCAAGCAAGATAAGAAAACATAAGGCATAGGTAAGGACAGATAACAAAGATAAGGCAAAGTCCAGGCAGAAAGCATACATACAATGGATGAATAAAAGGGAATGACTGAAGTTCTGCATGGAAGCAGTCACATGGGAAGGGTTAGAATGAATGAATACAAACTGAATACAAAACAATACAATGGAAATAAAAGAGCAAAAGTTGGTCAGATCCATACTTGGCACATACAAAGGATACTTTCAGGTCAATCTGCCATCCACTGGCAACCCTCATTTTTTGGAACATAAACTACTAAATGAATATCCAGACATTGCACATTTGCCTGAGGTGCAACTTAGAGTGAAATACAGGCACTGAAGTCAAGATTTGGGTCACCAATAGGCTGTAATCAGGAATATCTATAATGGCATACCTTTCATAAAATCAAAGGATGTGTCATGCCCTAATCCATAAATTGTTTTATTTTATTATTTTATTCATTTTCGTCGGATTCCATTTTCTGTTATGTTTGTTATTCATCCTTGATTCTATTTGTTCATGTATCATTCCAATTTCTTCATTGGTTCACTTATTCTTTCCACCCTTTCAGACTCTGTCCATCTTCATTGATGTAAGGGCAACCCTAAATGATCTGCAGACCTCATGCAAACTAGTAGAGGGGAAATCCAAAGTATACATAAATGACCCGAAGTAGCATTCATTGAATGAATGCTCACCTAGTAGAGGGTCCGAAGAGAAAAACTCTAAGGATACCCTGCCACTAGAGAGCCCCTAAATACCCTCAACTCAAGATAAGAAGATACGGAATAAAAGATAAATGGAGTAATAGAAATGACCGAAGGGGAGATAGAGGTACAACCCTGAGTCACCTTGACCAACCTCCATATGCCTCCCGAATGACCCTGACACCTCAGGTATGAGGTGAGGCTAAAGCCTCAAGGTTTCTGTGAAGTAACAACAAAGTGGAAACAAGTTGTCCAAAGTGTAAATGAAGGGGAACAAAGTGAAAAGAAGTGAATTGAAGCAAAAGTGAAGTAAAAATAAAATAAAATAGAACAAGCAAAGGGAAACAAGGGTGAAGCGAAGTAAAATGAGGATAAAGTGAAGTCCTCCGAAGTGTGAAACAAAGTAAAACAAAGTAAAAAACAAAGTAGAAATGAAGTAGAAAATAGGTTGTCCCCTGACAATTGACTTACTCATTTACTCCTTATCATTCAGACTCCGTCTTCTTATCTTGCTTACTCATTCTTATCTCCCACATGATTATTTTTAGATGTGCATCTTATGTTATTCTCTCATTGGCCTCTGGTTGACGCCATCATCAACCAATCACATTCATTTACTACTATTCCTTTTCTGTTCGTATCTCCATATCCCTGACTATTATTCCTTATATTTTCCAGCCTCCATTCTAGTATAAATAGTCGCAAATGTATATTGGTTCAGTAGTCAGAAATCAGATTCTGTTAACTCAATCCACTCTTTGTTTCTTGTTTGTCTTCCTCTGCTACACTCAGACTCTGAGTGTTACGGGCTGATCCTAATGATAGGTTCTGAAGTGTGACTGAAGTAATGAACGAAGTCACACTAAAGAAAGGGAAGTTAGAACCAAAGGACTTGGCTTCAACGTGCATGGGTTGCACCTTCTCGAAATGTACGTGTCCTTAATTTAGAACAGATTAGAACCAACAATATATGAGCGAAGTCAAATACCGAAGTTCTGAACGAAGTCCTGAACAAAGATAGGACCTCGGAGTAAGATCAAAGGTTCGAGGTAGATTTCAGAATTGATCTTGAAGGTTTGTATTTGATTCAAAGGCTATTAGAGGTCTGAGGTGTATAGAGGAGAATGAGCACTAGGCTCGAGTATAGGAATGATATACACTAGGTCTAATTTCTGACTAGAGAAAATTAGCTAAGATACATGTACTTATATACTATAAGTCCATGGACGAAAGTGGAAGTGAGTATTACCAATAAGTAAATCAAGTGCGGAGCAGAGCACAACATAAAGTGATACAACAATGAGTATATGCGTATTGTTGAATAGCGAAGGTTCAGGGGAATCATTAAACCGATAAAGTGAACGATTGAAAAGGCATTATGGACAAATATGCAATAAGGAATATAAGTGAATGGAGGATATGTCATGATAACAATAAGTGAACGGAAATATGCCATAAGAAAAGATAAGTGAATGGAAACAATACAAACAAATTGGAAACGAACATGATGAAGTGTCACCTGTCAGAATAGAAGAAGTATCAAGGACCAATTGTGCCAGGTCCAAAGCAGACTAATAATAGTCTTCCAGAATTGTGGAGCAGATAGTGTGATTGAACGAAGTAGGTGGGCAAAGATGTTGCCCACAAGATCAAGAAGAAGTCAAGGATGTGGGTCAAGGGTGTGTTGTGTGAACACGAAGACGAGGTGAGAAGCGAAGTTGAACGAAGTAAGATGTGAAGTTGAACGAAGCTCTCTGAAGGTATGTGACCTTCTCCAAAGCTTCGTGGAGGTTAAACGAAGTCACATGTCATGACACTTAAGCACGGGGCTTAACACTGAGTCTCTCACTCTGACTTGTCTGTGACAACTCATTGGACTCCGAACCTCTGACCCTCTCAACTTCATTCTGAAATAAGGACACTTCTGTATGACTAAGGGCACAACACATAAGTTGAAGCCATGTTCCTTCTGTTCATATTATTTCAGTCTCTGTTTATACTCACTCATTCTATTATATCTGAAGTCCAGGTGACACCTAGATACTAGGACATAACAGGATGCCACATTTATCCTGGATATATGGGAGCTACAGCCCACATGAGATGATCTGATTCCCACTGCAAAGTCAGCACTGATAGAACTTGATGACAGTTCAGTTTGGGAGCACTTCCAGTCTGTGATCAGAAACACCAACAACCAAATTAAGTTGAATACCCACCCACTGAATGAAGCTTCATGTGGTGAGAATAGTGAAGATCTGTGTGGTGAGGGTAAAGAAGACCCATGCAGCAAGGATAATGGTATGGACACCAGTGATGATTTTGAGCCAACAGATCATCCACCTGGAAAATGCTGTGTTTGTGAGAGAGTGGGACTTGTGAAAGATCATCTACAGAGCATCTACCACAATGTGCTATGATCTGGCAAGATTCAATGACAGTTTGAATGGAAAATGTAGTAAATGCACACAAAAATGTAATAATTAATTTTAATGGAAATGATTTTAATGAACTTACCATTACTGACTGGTCAATTGTTTGCCTATGAAACTTAGATGAACTGCCTGAAGCCTAAACTATAGTTCTTCTACATGGAAGGTGCTTTTGTGAGGTAACATCTCTGACAGTCTGAAATGGTATCTGGGAACTAATCCTTCTGAAAAGGATGGAGAAAAAAAAGAAAAAAAAAGAAGAAAAAAAAAAGGAGTTAGCTGAGTAGCTCCACATGAGTTACAGCTCTTTAAATTATGTAAGGTGCACACTTCATAATGCAAACAGGATTCCTAAGCTCACAACCATGATATCTTGACAACTGCTGCATCAATTCCTTTGAATCTTGGTAGTATAACTTTCTGATATATGTAATAGGTCCCTATATAATAAAATATACAAAAATATTCTTGGAAGGAAATGGTGTGCAAAAGCTCTCAAGCAAAGCTGAGCAATGAAAATGGCAAAAATTCTCAAGTCTAGTTATTCATTCCATGGTAATAGGACCTAGTTAGTCTTCCAAGTGTCCCCTTCCTGATTAGAGACCTCAGGGAGGCAGTGGAGACAGCTCAGACAAGGGCATCATGTATCATCATCACTTACACCTCTCCAGGGGGTTCATCCAGAAGGAGAAAGGTTGGAAGTCCTAGCTAGATCCTATTACAGTGGAATGAATCACTAAACTGGGGAAGTTTTGCCATTTTCATTGCTCAGCTTTGCTTGAGAGCTTTTGCACACAATTTTCTTACAGGAATATTTTTGTATATTTTATTATCTAGGGGCCTAGTAAATATACCAGAAAGTTATCCTACCAAGATTTAAGGGAATCTATGCAACAGTTGTTGGGATATTGTGGTTGTGAGTTTAGGAATCTTGTTTGTGTTATGAAGTGTGCACCTTACATAATTGAAAGAGCTGTAAGTATTGCCAGTCACAGATCCACCTTTTATATTTTTGTTGTGGAGCAGAAAACCATGCAAATGAATGGCAACAATCTAATGACTAAGGATGGAGCAGGGGAAATGTACACTTTTCCTCGGAGTGAAAATGGCAGGAAATCAGTGCGTGCCATATTGCTGGGTCCCTGCACTGTACAGTTGCGTCATTGTTACACAGCCACATGATCTGTGTTGCCATCCTGATTCCTCTCAAAATCCTCTTGTCCTTCCAGCAACTTCATACAGTCCTTTAATGTCAATGGAAGTAGAAACTGCTGCTAATATAAATTTTCAGCCCCAATTCATGCTGAGCTCTCAGACATCTGAAAGAATAACAATAAGACTATGTTTGGACTATGTAGTTGACACTCAATTTCACAGTTTGGATTGTTATAAGATGTCTTTAGCTATGTGATTATTATTATTCTTAGTTGCTGAATTCATAATACCTGAAATAAGTTACAGTTATGGAGAATTCCAATTAATAGACACACAGTTGCATGAGGTCAGCATTTTCGATTTTCTTTGCTATCACTTCTCTATTCTCATTTTAGCAACTAGCCCTCCCAGTGATTTCATTGTGGTGGACGCCAAGGGATGCTACATAGTCTTCACGCATCCAGGCCCGCTGCTTCAGTAGGACCCCTGGGTATCCTGGGGTCAAAGTTGGGCTTCTAAAGGTAGTTTGGAGGGTGGTATGCCGAGGTTTTTTTGGGCCTCGAGGGTTCAAAATGACCTTTATGCTGAGGTATTTTAGTCAGCCCTTGAGATTATTTTTTGGTAGATGTCGAGGCCATGGTGGGCCATTGGAGGGCCTGTGGAGCACCAAGTTAATATCTCTGTGATAGGCTAGTGGTTATGGGTGCTAGCTCTTGGCTGTGAATTATTTTATCTCCCATCCTAGAGGCCTTAAGAGCCTTAGGTTCAATTCTGCATAGTGCTCATTTTTTATTACCTCAGTCATTTGGCCTTTATGGATACTTGTGGAGGTGCATGATGTATGGAGCCCAACAGGCACCAGCTCAAGACAATGGGTATTGGGCAATGGGCAATGGGTTTTTGTATTTGGGCTTTCATCTGCACTTTTTCTCATTTTGAAGCAGAGGAACTCAGATACACCTTCCTGGACCATAAACCGGTGAATAATAAACATTCTATGCAACATAATCAGTCTATCACAGGATGTTCACCCATTGCAGAGGGGTGCTGAAATGTGATTTGTTGACTATTTTTATAGAGATCAAATGCGGCTATCGGCTAGCATGGGAATACAGTACCGATCTGCACCTCCTTCTTGCAAGTAACATGCATATATTGAGTACATACTGGTGAAAATGACTTCCAGTTTTACAAATAAACTATCCCTGTGATTTTCAGTTTGATTCTTTTTTCCGGGAACACAAAAACAAAGGTTTGTGGTTGCAGCTATGCTCACGCTCCAGTGAACACTCAAATCCTCTTCACAAATATGGAGAGCTGAGATATTTAGATATATGATCCAGGTATTATGGGGAAGCTGAAAAGGAGTCCGACCGGAAGTCCTGTGCCAAGCATATATGCTGTTTATGGTAGTCTACTTGGTGTTGCTGATCCACTGCCAGAGCTTCTTCCAGCTCCCTCGAAGGGAAATGGGCACAAAATGCAAGGCACTGAACGTGTTAGAGCCTGTTCGGCGTGCGAATCGAGTCGAGTTGTGCCTGCCAAATATCAAATCGCACAATTCGCGCGAATCAACAGGCCATGTGGCGCTGTTCGGCAGGCATCGACTCGACTCGCGGAGGTCTATTCTGACATGAATAGTGCCTGCCAACTGCGAATAGACCTCCAGAGGTCTATTCAGGTCGATTCGACGGGCGCTTCTCCTGTGCTCCCGCCGCCGCCACTCATTCCTTCCCTTCCCTTCGTCCACACACATATTCTAACCACTGAAAAATGGCTGGAGAAAATAATGATGAAGTCCTCAAGGACATTGACTCAAAATCCGGCCCCAAACGTGCTCCCAGTGTGCTCTGGACCACTGCTGAGGATGAGAAGTGGTTGGACTTATTGCTTGAGGAGCAGGCACTGGGAACGCAAGCTGAGAATGGTTGGAAGACTGCTACATGGGTAAAAGTTTTGTCCAAGCTTCAAGAAGCATTACCTAAAGCTGCAAAGGACAAAACTGTGGATAAGTTGAAAAGCCGGAATGAAAGGGTGAGAGTGCCTTGTTTTGTTCCTCTTGTCACATTAACACTCATTCTTTTAGCTTAAGAAAGAGTATAAGCAAGTAAAGAC
>KN837104.1:861096-882570 GCA_000827215.1 Sphaerobolus stellatus SS14 | reverse complement strand
ATTCTTCGTTCATATCATCCGGTCTATTGATTAAAATAATTGTGCTTAGCCATTGATGACCCCTTCCCAGCGGAACCAGGGTTAGATGTATACAGCGCACCTGACGCATTGGATCCTGAACCGCCTCAAGATGGGAACTTTTTCATGAATGGTATTCAAATTTTAGGAATTTGGGATGTTTCTATCCTCTAAATTGTTTTCGTTAGATCCTAGAACTAGGGCAGCCCTTCATGCCCCAACCAGTCGGAACTGGTCTCAGTCATTCTTTTATCCCTTTGGAAGCGATGAGAATGCAGAGGGTATCGACCCAAGTGAGATAAATCTCTTAACCTCTCTCTGTCAAAATATCTAATGATTCTTCTTTCTAGGCGTTGAGTGAGCCTTCATTCTCCCTCTCTCTCTCTGAGTAAAAAATTTAATTGTGATACATGAAGACCGATGGCTTTCCTATCCGAATTAGCCTCTAATAGTAGTGCGAAGGGGGTTAACTGGGTTATCTACTCCGGTAACGACGATCTTCTAGTTTCTCACTGGGGCAGTGAATGTGAGTTCATTAATGGAATTTAGTTCTATCGTTCTGCACTGATATATATTGCTACCAGTGACCATCCAAAACACGTCTTTTGGAGGTACAATCGGATTCACCAAGCAGCCTTCTACCCCGTGGTTTGGTGATGATGGCAGCTTTGCTGGCATTGTCCATCAAGAAAGGAATATAACCTTTGTTCTGTTTGACAAAGCCGGTCACCTTATTCCTCAGTGGCAACCTTCTAGGGTATGTTCTATTTCTTCAAGCAAATTGTTACTTTAGTTCTTATAACTTCAAATATAGGCTCTCAAATTTGTACGCGAGTTCATACTGGGTGATAATCCTCTCGGAACTGTTCTCAGCAATGGTAGCGTGGTTGGAGGGGACACTGGCAGCCCTGTGGTGAACCACATTCTCCCTGCCGAACACAATCCAATTTTCACTGGATCAGGTACGACCCAGGGTTCGACCGTTTGGCCTAGTGCCACTATTGCAGCATGGGATAGGTTTTTGTCTACAGTTACGGCGGTTCCTTCGCCCACGGCAGCTGATAAAATACCCCACGGGCGTTGATCAATGGTTTTCAGTAATTTTATACGTGATATATTTCGCTGGTGCTGTCTATAATAGGTGCCAGTTTTTTTTTCCTACTCGATATGTACGGTGTATTTTCTCATGTGCGTCATTCCGCGATATCTGTATTATAAATTCTCCTACGGAATTGATGTCTGAGTTGATTCTTGATAACATCTGAATGGTGACACTGCCAGTCTTCTACGGAACGAGCGTGTATTAGAATGATACATTGTCGTAGGCTCGAACTTGCTTGAAGAGTATATTCAAGTTGCTCTTGCGCTTTCAGCTATTTCCCGTTTCGAATATCGAGTGCTTCAAGCACGACGTGATGGTATCAAATGGTCAATGCGGCACCGGCCTAATGGTCTAGAAGTATGATTCTTCCTTCGGGTGATACCCAGATTTATCGAAATCTGCATGGAAGAGGTCCTGGGTTCAATTCCCAGTTAGGCCCACTTTTTGCATGGTTATTCTCTACTTATGATAGCGCTTTGCCAAGAGCTTCTGAGGAATTCTAGACTTCAAAAATGAACTTTATCTACAGTTTAGGGCTATACAAGTTATACAAGTACAAAGTTTAAGGGCTCTTACTTTAATGTTTGACAAAGGCACATCTGGCATTATATGGGGACGGTTGGGGACCATCAGGGTTGAGCACATGCCACGAAGGCTTCAAAATTTTATTACTACCCAAGTCAATAGTTAATCCAGAATATAATATCAAAAGCAAAAGGCCACATAACTGTCCTCGAAGCTTATGTCGAAGTGGTGAACGAGTCTGCTACAAAAGATACATGTGGTGGAGTCGAACCACGACCGCTTGCTAACAACTCAATGGAGCGCAAGCATGATGCTGTTTCACCAGACGTGTGATATAAAAATAGCGATGTCGGCGAACACATTCCATCGTTCTTTTCAAAAAGCGACATCGGTGATACCAGCAGCTGCATTGATGGCACCGAGGACCTCTAGAACTTCATCTGAAGATAAAGTAATTTCGCGGTCCTCTCTTCGAAATACTAAAATACAGTTCGGGTTCAAGAGTCAAATGCAGCGTCTTGGAAGTAACGTTCTCACCTCGCGAAATAACCATGTCACCAAAGTGATTTGAGCAACAGTACCTTTATTGTGACGTTTCCCTATTTCTGTCGCCTTATCGAATTTCTCCACATAGCTAGAGGACGCCCTCTGAAGGTCATTGGCCTCTGACTATCGCAGGTCATCGCTGGATGATAGCCTGATATACCTATACGTTCTGCTTCAGACAAGACATCGTGTAAAGAACTATGTACATACCTAGCGTATGACTACGTGCATCAACACTTGCATCAGTAAGGTCGCAGTCATTGGCTGGGCCATATCTGAAGCACAGGCATCCGTATCCGCTGTTTATCAATTGGCACATCCGAGACTTCTGATAGAGCATGAATACGAGGAAGATGCGTGGTATGCAACATCAAAGACTGAGAGCGGTGTGCACCCATCCGTGCGTTGAGGGGGAATCGGGTGACGCCAAGGGCGATACCTTCATCAACACACTATATAAGGTCATCGTGAGCTTATGAGAACGTTAAAGACGGTTTAACGACATCAGAAGTGATCTGCTTACTGGATAAGAGAGTTCCATATGCACGGTCACTTGAACTGCGATCTCCACCCTGATACATCTTCCACCATGCTCAGACGTCATCGTTGGCCTTATTGCTTCAGAGTGTGTCTTGCTCTTCTAGGCTTCCCGTTTGCGACATTGTGACTTCGAGGCCTCGGCGAGGATACGACTTCAAAGGTTCGAGTGGTTACGACGGGAGCACGGGCTATGCGGCTCAGACGCTCCCAGCACGGTGGGCAAGCAACTATGGATCGTGATGACACGATCAATCATATTATATCATGTTGAAGGATGTTACACGTACCATTTATGAGCATGAAACGCGTCTCAAACCCTCGAGACATTCCCTAATCGCAACGGAACGCAAGGTTGGGCTTGCATGCAAGTGCTCAAGATTTGATAAATGGCTATTATGTCAAACATACACGATTGCCTAGATCATCAAAGAAGATAACTGAATAGGAAAATTAGCGACAATGGCAGAGTATGGACGACAAACATACCTCTGACATGCAAGTAGTCTCAGTCTGCGCTGAACAGTCCAGATGCGAAGATTGACCAGCCAAAGGCGATCAGATACGTTTAACAAAGCATCTTATAGGTCCTATGATGCTCCCAAGTAGTAAACAAGACCTGTAGGATGGTCAGATAAGTCTGTAAGACGGCGTGGATCCGTAAGAACTTGTGGTGCGTATGGTCTGTCTGTGGACGAACCTTGGTATCAAACCGCTATATTATTCAATATTCGACGATTGACAGAGCATTGCATTCTTCTCCGTAAACAAATATACATGAGAAGTCCCGGAAGAGCAGGCAGAGGAAGCGATGAGTAGTGAAGCAGTGACACGCTGGGATGCGCCTACAATAACCCACTAACCCCTACAGATGCTTCAAGCTCCGCCTTCATCCGCACCATACCGACCGTGCTTGTCGTACTACTCCCATCCCAACTCAAGTCTTGCGGCACATATCCTCTCCTACAGTTTGCAAATCAAAAGGTTGAATGCGCTGCTGTGTGTTGCCTATCTCGATGGCTGAATGCGCTGCTGCGTGTTACCATCCACTATGACTCTGGATATGAACAATCTTATATGCTAGCATAGTCGTCTTAACTTCACCGTGTTCTGCGATCGCCGATGGCGGCCGTGCCCCCCCTGTTTCTGTGTGTTTAATTCCCTTGGCGGGCCGGAATGACATCAGACAGCTATCCGCGGATTGTGAGCGGCCAATCGGATGATACTCTGCAGAGCCTACCTCCGATTATACATTCCGCATGCTATGGTAGGCGCGAGGGCTGCCTCTATGATACAGAGATATGTGACCGTCTAGGTAGCATGCGGCTGCGGTGCGCTGTGAGCGTAGGCAAGGTAGACGTGTGATGAACCCTGCTTACGTACGCATCACACTCGGTGTTCCGTATTGGGACCCATGCCGGCATTTCCTCCTCCTCCTCCTAATTGACCGAGGTACGGAGAATACTTAAGGACGAAAGAACACTATATAATGCAATATGGTTTCCGTCCGTGAGACATACTACTCCTGACATCAGCCGATGGCATGTTGAATGTGTTTACCTTATATTCAAGTTAGAGATACATGGTGTTGACAATGGCAAAGTCGGTGCAGGTTTCTATGGGTAAAATCAAGTCAATAGATGTCATATTCAATGGAAGTAAAAGTTTTGTAACTATAAAGTACCCGGAAGTAAACAAGTGCTTACACGCTGAACTTGAATAAGCAACAACCCACAAATATAACATCGATTTAATCCTTTATAGATAATAATTATTGTTGATCCTATCTGGATTTATACCAACATTCTTGTGGCGTTCATGATTCTCGGAATGGCAATTTACATGACAGCTTCGTTATTATAATTTATGCCCAAATTTTCACATACAGAATATATACTCTGGAGAGAATTACTCATTGCATTATATCTATCTACAAAATTTGGTCAGCAGGAAAGCGTGGGTCCCAGGCAAGGTAAAGCATGTATTGAAGAAAAAAATCACCATATGTCTGCTGGATAAAGCTTAGAATTTCGTGCTCGGCTTTCAAAAAATTCTATTGGTCAAATATAGCCCAGTCTAGTGGTGAAACGGGAAATCAGGCCATGGAGAAGCGAAATCCATGAGAGCCCCAATATATCCCCTTTGTGCCCGCTAGGCATCATCCCCCACACATTCACAAGGTCGCGGTTCTTCGAATCTAGGCCAGATTGATGCAAATCCATGCTATTCAGTAAAGAAACGAAAGTTAATTGTGTATCCGGGATGTCGTTTGCTCATTCGCTGGTCAAAGGCTATCAATGAAGCGAGGAAAGCCATTTCAGGAAGTTCTCACGCCGCTGCTCTCGATAGCCCTGGTGAAGTCAGTGCTGCACGATTCGACATATTCAAGCCTCTCCAATTGAGGAAAACCCTGTCTGGAAGCTCCTGGATGGCTTTAATTCCCAGATAGAGAGGTGTATGCTAGTATATTTTCCCTTGTGACCGCTGAATTTGTTGCTCATTGTGCCTCTCCAACCCTGTGTGTTCTGGTGAGGAATATGTTTCCCTAGCCTGGGTTCTATTTGATGAATTAATACTTCGCTTGCAAGGAGTCAATTGTAGAGATATATCTCCCCCTTGCCAGAGTTATAGAATATGGTTGGGGGTGGACAAGTGTAGCTGAGATTAAGAACTGGGTTCCGATTTGTCTGATAGAGCTTGCGAACGTGTTCCCCATTGAGTTCCACTTGACTATGGGCAAGCTGCCAAGCATCCAAAACATGTGTAGCCCAATTACAATGGCTACACACTCGTTTTTTCCAAAGTAACATATGGAATCTAACTATAATAGTGTTTCATAACTTGTCATACATGATGATGATTGGACTAGCAAACTCCCACATCTTGTCAACATTTCCCACTACCACCAGTAGGGACGACTCTACCTTTCCGACGATGTCAAGTACTAAGATACAACTCCTTCGTTCGTACAACTCTGACAAGCCGGAGCATCTCTATACTGCCAAAGGGCAAGAGCACCAGATTATGACCACCCTGAAGGGTTACTCTGCTAAACAGCTCCATTGGGGTACATCTTTGAAGGCCCACGCCTGGAACCATTCCGCTCTTCGTTCTCTTCAATAAGAGCGATATCGACCACGTTTATACCATCTCAGAGGCAGAACGGGATAGTTATCTTCAACAAGGATTTATAAAAAATGGAATTGTGGGATATGTCTATCCGAAAGTGACCCCCTGGATCAAGCCCGTGGCTGTTGCAGTGTACACGGTGTACGACCCGGATTGGAAGGACCACCTTTACACACAGGGAAGACGAGATCAACGATGGCATTGAGGTATTAGGTACTAACCAGGGCAAAAGGTCGCATTTTATATATCATCCAGTTGAACAAGGAGTTCAGTAAGCCACCGTGATTTCTTTATAGACTAGAATTCTGATTCAATTATTTATCAGTTTGTGGAGAGTAAAGTTATTTCACATATCGAAACAATTACTAGTAATAACTGTAGAATGAAGGCGAATTTAAATTAATTCTGAGGAGGTTACTTATTTGCGAAAAAATCTCTCAAGTAGATTTATAATTGCTTTAACCCAGCTCCAAACTGTCCTTAATGAGCACACCGAGATGACCGCAACCATTGAATGATTCAATACGATTGTTAGTTAGATAGGTTTGGCACTGCTTGGCATCAGTTACCTTGATTGGACCGGCCAAACCCGTGCTGACTCAGCCCGAGTTGGCCGCCAGCGAAGTTGCCAGTTGTGAGCGCGCAACCCAAGATGGCAGCTACTCTTTCCCTTTCAAACTGGCCAAATACCGATGTGGCCTTTCTCCCAATCGTATCCTGAGCTTCGCGTGGAGCAAGTTGGAGTCCTATTACAGAATGAATCGAAGCTAGAGATTGCAGATATCAATGAGAAGGCAACGTACGACTACATCATTGTCGGTGGTAAGTGGACACTACAACCTTCGCTGTTTTATTTCCAACGTTCTTTTTTTGCTCATTGTAGGCGGAACATCAGGATGTGTAATTGCTTCACGTCTAAGTGAGGATCCCTCGCTGAAAATCCTGGTCGTGGAACGTGGGATCCTTGCGGATACGTGGGCTTCCCGAGTCCCTTTGCTTTCGTCCAATTTCGATTCTAATTCAGCACCTGCCTATAAATGGAAGACAGTACCGCAGACGCACGCAGACGGACAAGAGATTAGGCTTGTAGCAGGGAAGGCGTTGGGAGGCACGTCGAGGATCAACTCGATGTTGTATACGAGGGGTGCACCGGCTGAGTGGAATTCATGGAGCAACGCAGGGCGAAAAGGGTACGCGTTGCGCTTTAATTGAGTATCTTGGTACTTACATTGCTTAGGTGGTCGTATAAGGACATGCTTCCGTATTTCCTGCGCTCCGAAAGGGCGGCAGACGACATCACAGGCGATCACCATGGCCGTGAAGGTTTGAGCAAGTTTCATTTAAAACAAAATTACGAGTAATTGACGCCATTTACTTAGGTTCGTGGTTCGTTCGGAAAATAGAACCGTGGTTCTTTTCTTTCTGGCCAATGTACGTCCTCTCCCTTAACTCCCAATCATTTATCTAATTTATTTTAGTGTCCTTTCTGCCGCATCGATACTCAATCTTCCGACTATAAAAGATATCAATGACCCTTCGGGTCCAATCTGTGGTGCTGCGCTCATCCACAGAACTCAATACGAATCAGGGGAGCGACAGCCTACGTCAACCGCCTTCCTTCCTATCGAACTCGCTCTGGAAAGGAAGGAAAGGTTGAAGATTTGCACTGGCGCTATTGTCAATAAAATTGACTTTAAAAGTGAAGAGGAAGGTATCTCCAAGGTAGTAGGAATCTACTTCGAGTCCGAGAAGAATACAAGCAAAGTCTATTATGCAAAGGCGAGGAAAGAGGTTATTGTTGCTGCGGGAACCTTCGGAAGTCCCCATTTATTAATGCTGAGGCGAGTTATTTTCTCCCTACCGACATCGTCACGAATACTAAATTACGTATCTAGTGGGATTGGAGCGAAAGAGCATCTCCAGGAGCATAACATTCCTGTGATAAAAGACTTGCCTGGTGTCGGACAGCATCTGGTAAATATTCTCTCTCCTGTTAATCAACTTTTAATATTCATTTGCTATATTCTAGATGGATCACACCGGAATTCCTATATCGTACAAAGTACCACTAAAGGAATCCCTCCATTCCATCCAAGCAAGCATGTTCCTTGCCGTTTCCCATCTCTTCAAATACATCATCTCAGGAACTGGTTTCTTCCTCTTCCCCGTTTCCCAAGTATCAATCTTCATTCGCTCCGCTCTCCTCTCCTCCCAAACATCCGAGCTCGTCGTCACCCCACCAAACCGTGAAGGCCCCGACGCCACCCAAATCGCCCCGGAACTCAACGCACACGATCCCGAAAACATCCCTGACTTGGAGATCCTCCCTGTCCCCGTCAATCTCAACCCCGCTGAAACCTTCACCACAAAATCTGGGATATTCTCCCTCCTCGTCGTCCTTGTTCAGCCCAAATCAACAGGCACCGTCCGTCTCGCATCCTCCAACCCGCGCGATCGCCCCATCGTCGATCTCAATGCCCTCGCAGACCCGGATGACGTCAGTGCCCTCCGCAAAGGCCTCCGTTTCGCGCTCGCTCTTGCACGGCATATGCGGAATTCCGGCTGGGCGAAAATGCTGAATCACCAGGTGCCTAGGTCAGAATCGGCGGCAGATCTGAATGAGTATATACCGAAGAACGCGCAGACGGTGTATCATTATTCGTCGACGTGTAGGATGACGAATGAGGAGGAGGGGGGTGTTGTGGATGATGAGTTGAGGGTGCATGGGGTTAAGGGTTTGAGAGTGGCGGATGCGAGTGTGTTTTATAGGGTGTTTGGGGTGCATACTATGGCTCCGACTGTTGCAGTTGCGGAGAGATGTGTCGGATTCATTAAAGGGGAAGGGAAATAGATTATGGTGACTTTTCATGTTAGATGTTCTTTGTGTCGTATTTATGTCTCGTTTTCTAGTTCTTGTTCTCTAGTTAGTATGTATTACAATGTCGCGCGGTTGGTTAACGTTAGATGGATACAAGAGAATATTACCACTCCAACTTCAAGCCTCGTCAGCTTGTCAATAGGAAACCCCGATTTCCGTGAATTTCCTAGCCATGTCATCCTGGCTTTTTTTTTTCAGATCGAAGGGTCTCGTTCATATGAATGTATCGAATGTTCTTTTTGGCATACTCGTGCGCTCCACTACTTATCCATACTACTGCGTGGTTTTCCTGGCTTGTAACAATCGTCATCACAGGGTATGCTTCTGATACGTAGCTGTCAGAGTAAGTTTAAGGCTTCTTCAACATGTTACATGCTAATGGATTCATATGCTCGTGAAATGGACCGGTCACGATGTATCCGGTTTTACGGTGACGTTGCACCGCATCTCGACATGGCAAAGGGGGTTTCTTTTGCTTCACAGTCGACTTAAAAACATTTTTTATTTATTAATCAGTAAGAACTCTAGTATTATTATGTCTCTTTCGCCACTAAGTCGAGCCTCTGCAGTTTAAAGACTCACTGTTTATCAGCCCGGTGCTCGTTTTATCTGCCTCGTGATCGAGGCAAACCATATGCTAGCAGACTGCTGACTATCAGCGTGAGCAGTGGCTGATATAGCATGCTCGCGTTTTTCAACACTTTTGGCAAGTATATTTCCCTTTCGAAATTAGCCGTTGC
Source organism: Sphaerobolus stellatus SS14 (assembly GCA_000827215.1). Taxonomy (NCBI): domain Eukaryota; kingdom Fungi; phylum Basidiomycota; class Agaricomycetes; order Geastrales; family Sphaerobolaceae; genus Sphaerobolus; species Sphaerobolus stellatus. The sequence continues at coordinate 873,095 of KN837104.1, read as the reverse complement.
TTGATTACCAAGGCCCAAAGAAAAATCAGAGGGCTTCCATTCCGTTACTTGCACGAGGTCGCTTGATGGAATCCGGCATCACCGATTCTGCTCGACAATTTCATGTGTTTTTATTTTCAAGCCAACGTGGGTGCTCAAATGGAGATTCTATGCCTTGAATAAGTGGCCTAGGTGTCCAAATAAAGCGGTAAATCTAGAACCCTAAAATACGGAACTATGTTAGTCAGCATGGTATGGGAGGGAAAGGCTATGGTATTATTCCCTTTGTCTTCCTTTTGAGTTTAGGTCTGATCATGCCATCTGCTTAGAGTGCGGACCTCCATGCGAGTGATATACTGCAGATTCCTAAACGGGGGATATGGCAAATTCTTGACTTTAGGCTGACGCGCTTAGAAAATGACAAAGATAAGAAAATTAAAATATTCCGTCTATAAAAGAGGCAGAAGAGAGTAGTGGAGGTTCCTCAGTAACTCACAGTAGCTCCTCCACTGCTTGTACACTGCTCTGTATATTAATCAACATGCTCTCCAAGACATTCTTGACACTCTTACCCTATGTTATCCTTTCCTCTGCTGCTGCTATGCCAGGTGGTGTCCACACTGGAGACCTGACTTGGTATCATGGTGAATTGACTGCCTGTGGGGACACCACCACCGATAGTGATTTTGGCGTCGCGCTTGGTGCTGCGCTTTTCGATTCTCTGTAAGTAATAGCCCGTCCTCGAATCGGACCAAGCTCAGTAAATCTTACATACTTTTGTTTTCCCCAGGAATACGGATGGAGACTCTAATGATAACGCTGCTTGCTTTCAGAAGATTATGATTACGGGTATGTCTATGTGAGATTTCTTCTGAATGCAATGATACTGATATGATTGGTAGCTAACGGGAAGACGGCTTACGGGACCGTGGACGATCGATGTGAGGGTTGCGCAGAATGGGATATTGACGTGTTGCCTGCTTTATTCGAGGAGTTTGCACCGTTGAGTGCTGGAAGAATTCATGACGTTCAGTGGCAGTTCGTCGCCGGTAATTGAATATCCAGCTTGCCTAGTATTTATCCTTGTATTTATTTTCTTTATGATGGTTATGACTGGAATGCTATCCGATGTTGGCACGCTTTGAGGAGGGATTGGCTCCTTTTATATTCGTTACTTCATTGTTGTATTAGAGCTCAGGAATCCGTGCCTATAAGGAAGTAATATGATGGCAAGGTTTCCGTTTAAGTACGCACTGTGAATACGAAAAATATTGAGTATAAAATTATACTGTCATCGAGGGATTGATCCTGTTTATCCCTAAAAGCTGCGTCATCTCAGGTTGTAGTTGCTGCCTGGGAATAAGATTTATCTCCGTTTCACCCCTATCTCAACCCTGAGCCACCGTCAAGGTCACGTCATTTTTGCATCATTGGGGCAATCAGCAAAGTGTACCCAGAAGGTTTTATAAGGGTGTTTATTATCAAGATCAAAATAAATAAAACAAGCAGAAAAAAAAGAGAAGAAATTCGAGGGCTATGAACCCACATCATTTATTAGCATCCCCATACAAATGACAATGAGTTGATGGCAGGAATTGCAAGCCCAAACAATGTAATCTAGAGGATTTAGATCCATTCCACCTCCCGGACAAACAGTCCAGTGACATACTAGATGGTCAGTGGCACCTCATGAGGGAATGGCATGCAACCCACATGATATATCTGCATATATCTGCATGGATCTTAATACACACCAATTGAACCCAGTTGACATAGACATCACCACTTGGATCCAGTATACAGCACTGGATATCAATCCACAAAATGGCAAGTCACAATAAGGAAGATATTCTCTTCCTGGGACAATGTCCTTGCACTGGGCAGGCTGGAGATGCTTGCAAAGCTCCAGTCTAAACAATATGAGAAATGCTACATTAGTCAGAGTGGTTTGGGATATTGTAAAGGATTAAACTCCCTACTACTTCCTACCTAAGTCATTATTGACTTATACAGATGTATGTATGCATCCAAGATATATACACCTAATTGACTTTGCATCAATTACTGCTAAGTCCTTATGGACTCTTATGGACACATATGTGTGTCCATGTAATTACATAACTTCTTACATAAATTATATAACATAATATAGTAGTATATAGTTTGGGGTTGGTGACTAGTGCCAACCAGTTGTCACTTATCCTTGTACTATCTAGTAGCTGAATACAAAACATAAACAGTCTGCTAGCACAAGGTGTGATATACTAACCACACTATAAAGACCAAGTCTTTACACTTTTTTTTGACTTCTACTTCAAAAGCTATTCACTATGAATAATAGAAATGAATCTATCTTTCCAATGACCCCAAAAAAGAAGACCAGTGACAAGGTCCCTGCAGGGACCAGTGATGCTGTTGACAGTGGCAGCACCTCTAACATCACAGGTGAGAATGATTCCACCCTAGATCCTGGCAAGGATCCCAAACAGGGGTGTCAGCCACCTCAGAGATGAATACCCTTCATCCTACAACATGAAGCAACCGTGTCAATACCCAGCTCACCAAAGCAGTGAGTGAACTGGAATTGTCTGAAGACACCACTCAGAGACCTGCCTCTCCCTGAAAAATACTCAGATAACACTGAGCCAAGTGAACAATCAGCCTCAGCCAATCTAGACCCCAAGGAATTGGCACTTGGTGACCAACTCCAAGAGATGCTCAATACTATTAACAAGCATATGGATGAAGTAGCATCCATCCACAACATGAGCCATCAAGCAGCTCAATTATTGGTGAAAACCAATAAAGCAATAGTCCCCTCAAAACAAAGACTAGAGCTTTGAGAACATGACTAATTGTGATATGGGAGCAATACCCCTCAACTGCCAAGGGCAAACAAAGCTATTGCCCTAAGGATCCACAAGTGGATCCTCATAATGAGGAAAACTATCCTCATCACAAATGACCAACTAGTTGGTCGAGAAGCAATGTCGATGAAGAATCAACAAACAGTCAACTTAACACTGACCCAGAGTTGATGCCATCAACTCCTTGACCTAATGATAAGTCAGACATTAAGCCTGTGCTTAGTATAGTTTGGGCAGAACTTTCTGCCAAGACTGCCATTCTAGAACAGCTATATGCAGACCAAGCACCTGCAGATCGTCTTAACCAGGTTGCAACTGCAGCCAGAAACACTTGTATGGAGTACAAGTGATTACTCAGGTTGAGCAAAGCTGAATTATTAAATCCCCAAGATCAACAGCTGTTGATCCCTTCTAGCAAAACACCTAGGATAATTGAGATACAGGATAATCCCCATAAGAGTGTACAATACACTCCCTTCAATGATATTGAAGATAATGATACTGACAGTGAGACCACTATCAGAAATCATAGAGAAGGATCTGTACCCTTCCAGCACATAGATGACAGGGACATACTAGACATGCCCAATAATGAGAGTGATAATGCCCTTGTACAGATGTTCAAGTATATGCTTAACCAAAATAGCAATATGACAATGGAGAAAACACCATTAGCGAAAGCTGGAGTTAAAGTAACTCCCCCTGACAAGTATAGCAGGGAACAGAGCTTCAAAGCTCTCAAGACCTTTGTCAAAGGCCTCCTATGATAGCTACATATGCATAGCATGCTAGGTCCTGATGCATATAAGTATCAGATCTCATTCTTAGGAATGAGATTGGAGGGCAAAGCCCTCAAACAGTTCAACAAAACAGTCAACCCCAGGAAGTACCAAGGTACTCTCATGGACTTAGAACAAGTTGTAACTGGCCTATATGGCTATCATTGGCCAGATGTAAAGTGTCTAACAAGTTTGATATGATCAAATAAAGCACACTTAGTGTGCAAGAGTTCACCACAGAACTTGAACTATATGCATCAAGAATGGTCCAATGACCTGATGCATACTCACTTTGAAAGAAGTTCATAGATAACCTATGACCAGGGTTGTGATCCCTGCTGTTATGCACAGGGTATGACCCTGAGAAGAAAACAATACATAAGCTATATCTAAAAGCAGTTAAGCTTGAGGACACCAACTACTATGATATTGGTGTTCACAATAGTGAAACAATGACTAGTAATAGTCAACAGGACAATAATTTATCATCCAATGCTAGGTAACACTGCTCCTGATAGAATCAGAAATTGTGCAGATCCAACCAAAACAGGCAAGATCAATAAGGGTTCATCAAATACCAATGGACCCTCCAGCTTTAATAGAAGCTCCCCAAACACTCCAATTGGAACTGGACTGCCTATACATAATAGGCAATGGACAAATCACAAGTCATCCCATAATAGCATTGAGTGCTATAACTGTGGCAAATCAAGCCACATCAAACCTAATTGCCTTGAGCCTATTAGAACCCATCATGTAAGAGTAGTCCATGTAGAGGACACTCCTGCAGACCTGGTCAATAATAGTGACCATGACATTGATGATAACATCAATGAAGAACATCCTAATGAGGACAAATATTGTAACATTGATTATGATGCCCAATTGGATCTTTCTGAAGATCAATGCAGCTGGAGCAGTAAACCCAGTGAATTTGAATGGTCTGATGACAAGCAGACCAACCAAGTGAACTCAGTAAGGTATGACCACAACTCATTAAGAGTCACAGCAGTCATACCCATTGGTCCTGCCAATGCCAAAAGGCAAAAGCTGCCAAAGAGGGAGAACCTCTCTACAATCATACAGTCAAATTGAAGACCAAAAGACCTTCACAGTCTAAACACAATCTATTGACAATTGCTGGGTACTTCCTAGTAGGAGGTACCAAGGCCCACTGTCTATTTGATAGCAGCTGTGAAGGCATGTCTTCTAAGATTGCCTGAGCAGTTGGGCTCCACATGCACAAGCTGCCTGAGCCTATTGGAATACAACAAGCATTCCAAGGAAGTAGAGCAAAGCTCTACTATACTGTATCTATGGATATTACTGTAGGACACCAAATGTACAATGAAACCTTCAATATTGCTAATGTCAATTACTATGATGTTATGTTAGGAACACCGTTCCTAATAAGAGTCAAGGCCAATGTTGACTTTAATGGCCTTGGATCCATTGTCATCAATGGAGAAAGGATAAATAATGATCTATCAGTATGGTTGACCTCAGAAGAGGCCAAGATACATGGAATGTCAACTAGTAAATCAACACTACAAGAGGAAAAACCTCTTGAGAAGATAGTTGAACAACTATCTATACATACAAAGGAGAAATCCTTCAAAACCATTAGAGACAAATTACTAGTAATTCCAGTTCCTCAGACATGAAAGGAACTAGAGTCTCTAATGGGCTTGGTAGCATATATGCTACTATATTGTGGTTGTATCAAATGACCATTAGACATGCTTCGACACATATATAGTAATAAGCCATATGTATGCAACGAAGAAGTCTATGATGCCATGGAGCATTATTCCATTGAATATGCTCCTCAGGAAAGTTCTCTTGACCTACCAAGGCAGGAGTGGCAATTCCACATTCATCTGAGGCAGACAGAGATGAAGACAGTTAAGCAGACAAGTTTGGACACCTGGCTGGGAAAGGATATGTCACTGTAGTCACATTGTGACATATGTCACACTCTGTTGTTAATGCATATATTTAATAATGCATAAGCATTTGCCACTCCTGACTGTATGTATTATGAGAGATTGTACTGTAGTGACACCAGAGGTTGATTATGATGCTATAGATTGGATGTATGATGCCTAATCCATGCTATAGCATAGTAAGTGGGCAACCATTTTGCCTAGAAATTATCCACTGCTGGCCTAGGATCTATAGCACTGGTACACATGAAAATCTGGTGAGTGCACTCAGGCATTGCCTGAGATCTGTAGCACCAGCCCATGGTACTACCCCTCCAGCCCTTGATCTTCAGCATGGAATGGTTTGATTCTACTTGCTGCAGATCTACAGCAGAAACTTCTGAGAATAACATGTGCAGTGTCAGCCTGGGATCAATAGCAGAGGACAAACCCTGCTCAAAACCAGGGTTCCATCAGGGAACCACTTGGAATCTATAGCATGAATGTAAGATCAGAGAAATAGCCATCATGTTAAGCCCCATGCTTAAGTGTCACAACACGTGACTTCATTTAACCTCTATGAAGCTTCAGAGAAGGTCATATACCTTTGGAGAGCTTTGTTCGACTTCACATCTTACTTTGTTCAACCTTCGCATCTCACCTCGTCTTCGTGTTCGCACAACAAACCCTTGACCCACATCCCAACTTCTTTCTTGATCCCGGGGGCAACACCTTTGCCCACCTACTTCGTTCAATCACACTATCCACTCCACAATTCCATAAGACTATTATTAGTCTCCTCCGGACCTGGCACAATTGGTCCTTGATACTTCTTCTATTCTGACAGGTGACACTTCATCATGTTCATTTCCAATTTGTTTGTGTTGTTCCTGTTTGCTTATCTTTTCTTATGGCATATTTCTGTTTGCTTATTGTTCTCATGACATATCCTTCATTTACTTATATTCCTTATTGCATATTTGTCTGTCATACCTTTTCAATTGTTTACATTATTCGTTTAAAGATTCCCCCGAACCTTCACTATCCGACAATACACATATACCCATTGTTCTATCACTTTATGCCATGCTCTGTTCCGCATTTGATTTATTTCTTTGTAATACTTCCTTCTGCTTTTGTCCATGAACATATAGTATATAAGTACATGTATCTTAGCTAGTTTCTCTGGTCAGAAATTAGACCTAGTGTATATCATTCCTATACTTAAGCCTAGTGCTCATTCTCCTCTATACACTTCAGACCTCTATTAGCCTTTGAACCAAACACAACCTTCAAGATCATTTCCGAACTTCACCTCGAACCTTTGATCTTACTCGGAATTCCTACCTTCGTTTGGAACTTCGGTATTCGACTCTGCTCTTATATTGTTGGTTCTAATCTGTTCCAAATTAAGGACACGTACATTTTGAGAAGGTGCAACCCACGCACATTGAAGCCAAGTCCTTCAGTTCTAACCCTTCATTCTTTAGTGTGACTTCGTTCGTTACTTTGGTCTCACTTCGGAACCCTTTGTTAGGATCAGCCCATAACACATCAGCTATAGCAACCTGATTATAATCATATACATCTCCATTTCCTGCCAGCAGGCAGGAACTTACAGATCTATAGCACAGGCCCTGCATGTGTGTATACTAAGATGGGAAACCTAGCAGCCTATAGCTTCAGTCGCAATAATCCCTGCCCTCAATCTATAGCATATGTAGACCATCCATAAACCACCTCCAAAGGTCCAGACCATCTATAGCAGCATTCATGGTAAGTATCCCCCTGGAACCTATAGCATGGGAGAAGAAAAATATAATGACCTTAGTATATAAAAAGTATATGTAATATATTTACAATATTAATAACAAGGCAGATTTGATTTATAGTAAAATAGATGGCAGGTAGGGAACACCCTACCAAGCTCTAACACCCCCACTATAAACTATGAAATAATGTCCGCTTGGAACCTATAGCACAGCCTTGTAGCAAGGTTTTGCAGCTAGGGACATGCCTAGGTTTCTATAGTATGAATCACCATCATAGCTAGTGTACTACACACCTGGAATTCTAGGCATTGATTCTTCATATACAGAGCACATAAGGCTATACCTAAATATCTACAGCACCATCAACAGCACCTGGATAGCAGGTGCCTGCGTAGGACCTATAGCATGGGTCTCCAAACATCAAGTACACAGGAACACCCTGACAATCCATAGAACCAAGGTGATAATAGCCAATTATGAGCTATGGAAGCCAGGGATTTCACATGAATTGATTCCATAACGTACCCTGTAATCTATAGTATGTCACTTTTAATGCATCAAATGCATCATCCACCTGGAATCTATAGCACAGAGCTTTACATGGATCTCCCCAATTGTGCACCTAGCATTTATAGCACCTTGCTTTGCATGGATTGATTCTATCACCTACTTGGTATCTACAGCAGTGCTTTGAATCAATTCAATCGATTTTGCATCTGGTAGCTATAGCACAATGTTTTGAATGGGTTGAGTTGATTACACACCTGGAATCTATAGCATGGCCTTTTGAATGGATCAAATCAATTTCACACCCAGAGTCTATAGCATAATGTTTTGAATTGTTTGAATTGATCATGCACCTGAAATCTATAGCACACAGTATTTCGTGGCTCAGATCCATTACCCTAGGAGTCTCATGGTATTGCTATCCATGCTGGAACCATTACAGTAATTTAGCAAGATGAAGCTTTAGGAAACTAGACAATGTATGGTGTTCCAGAGTGGTCAGGATGGTGAAAAAGGAAATCTTGCCAAATATGTTTCTTGGCCATGAGCAGATCACCTGTGGGTGCTTGGTCATTTCTCATGCTAAAAACACCCATGTACCCCCTGCTGTTTCATTATCCTACATAATCCTCTCAAGTATCTTACTGCCCTTCCTATTTGGCTGAGTCCCCTGGATACCACTCCCAGCTGGGATTCTCTCCCTATCATTTGTATCCTGCATGATGCAGTTCACAGCTTGAGGCATTCTTTAATATAATTAATTTCAACTCTAACTAGATTACAAATAAATTACAATACAGACAGACAGACAGACATGATATTATGAAGGGAAACCAAAGGTATGACCAGCTTAGCGACTCTTAGTGATCCATAGCAGTTCTATGCCAGCTAGCACTATGTAGCCACTCAATGAGTGAGAAAGACAAAGAGCTGTATGTGGCAACTTTCCTGATGAGCCTACCATTCCAACCAAGGGAGAAGTCAATGGGTATGCAGTTGATGATCAATTGCAACCCTGCATTCTCTCCAAAACAGCCCAATGGCTATATGTGGGGCTTTGATTAAGTGTCCGCTGCCTTCTGTCACCGCAAGTGACCCACCCACTATGACAAGATACTTGGACCAACTTTTGCCTCAGTCGAACAACTCTCACACAAGCTCCCATAACACATCCTCATGATTCTTCCCACAATGTATGCCTATGTACCATATACCATATATATAGTGCCTTGAAATAAGATATAATTGAATATTTGTTTATTTTACTACCTGGGTAAGCAATCTGAGAGGGTATTGGGAAGGCATGAGGATTTATTATGTAAGTAGCACTATGAATATATGCATAGAATCTGATCTAGTACAGTGTTCCACTGGTCCTTGGACCACCACATGGGATTTAACCTGCTGCCGCCACATTTGCTTATAGGTTGTCCTAGTGATAACTGCTGCCATAATGTCGAGAGGAATAAAATATTTTCTGTCACAAGTTGTCACACTTTTCCAATCCTTGGGCCACAAGTGCTTGGGTGTGGTGGAGCCTGCCTAGCAAGTCAAGACTGGTGTCTGTCGTTCTCAAGCATGCCCAGCAGGATATAACCATGATGTTTTTACATAATAGGTATGTACAAGTACTCTACTTTGATTTCTACTGCATCTCTAATACTTATTCAGATCAGAATCCCAGTTCATTGTCTCGCCTTTCGCATCCATCTCCTCATCTTCACCTCTCTCATTGACTGATTCTGAGTCTTCTTTAAGCTCGCTATTATATACGGAACCAGTACTATCAAAGTATTGCTCTGCAAATTTGGCTTTGAGTATGAGTTTAGGAGGCTTGTCAGGTAAGTCCAATCCTCATTTTCCCAGTGCCTTCAGACAATTGACCTCAGCTTTCCAGGCATCCACCTGCATTCTATGGTCATCTTTAAGCTTTTTCCATGGAGTCTCCAACTCAAGCTTCTTTGACTTTGAATCCACTTTAGAGGCTTTCTTCTTGGCCTTTTGCTGGTTGGTTTCTGCACAACTCTGTTTATCTTGTTCAAGGACATGGATAAAGTCTTCCGATGTCATATGCCACCCAAATCCATTAGCAAAGAGAATTTTTTGCTTGTCAGTTTTCTCTCCCTTCTTTTCTTCCTTTTTGTGCAGTGCCTGGTTTAGCTTATGAAGATAAAAGTCCTGCAGGATCATGGTGGCATATGCCCTCTCAAGCATCTTGTCCTGGACTTCAATTTGAGCACATGCATACCCAAGACTCTGCAAACATTCTGTTTCAGCATCTCCGCCAGCATGATCTATTGCATTTAGGAGATTCCAGTTAGGTTGTGGCAAAAGAGGTGGACGCTCAAGAACTGGTTTAACCAGTGAGTTACTTGAATGATAATGTTCATTTGATAACAACATTGAGCCTGTTTTTGTCCCAGCAATTCCAGAAGCCATGATCTGCATCCTTTTTGAGGGTGTTTCCGGTGTCATGGGGTCTGCATCAAGAGCATGCTTACTTGGCGTAAGGAAGAGATTCAGATCTAGTTTAGGGTCTCAAGGGCCAAAGGAAACTACTGTCACACACAAACTACTACAATTTCTGCTGAATGCAGTTTTTGAGCAAATCGGACCAAATCATTGGGGAATCCTAGCTTTTACTAATATAAGTCATCTGCATGAGGCCAATTATCTTATTTCAGCTCTAATCTTATACAATCTGTAACCTTGATGTTGCCTCTGCTGGGTTCTGGTTCATTACACCCTTATACAGGTCTCCCGAGGACCAACCACTCCATGAAAATATTTCGGAATTTTATATAAGGTGCTAAATACATGCTAGACTCATGCAAAAAAATCAGATAAATACATGCAAATTTGAAAGAGTTTACATTGGAGTGACCCAAGGACCAGTCGTGGCCCAAGGACCGGTGGAACACTGTACAGCTATTTATTCATCTTAATTTTAATAGGGCAAGGAATGTATTTTTTCTCGATTGAGTTGTGATAGTATAGGCAGTGCTCAGGAATATTAAACAGAAAATATGTTGGGAAGAGGAGGGGAAGGAGTGATAGAATCCAGCCATGTCACAAAAATCCAAAACGCCTGGCTGCTTGGCCGGTCCTGACCAGACCTGACAGGGACTTTTGACCTCGGTCATCTCTCTCATACGTGTTGCATACCAAGATTAGAGCAACCTTTATTGCCTGAGCAGAGCCTTGCCACTGGTCAGGCCAAATTAGGCTCCGTTAGGTCATTTCAATTTTTGCGACACTATCACACCCTGATCCCAATTATGTTTTATTTTGGTTATATTTCATTTTCCTTCGAACCCCATTTCCACCACATTCATTATTCATCTTTGATTTCATTGGTCCCTGATGTTTTATATTTTTCATTCGTTCGCTTATTATTCTCGGACCCCATCACTCTCATCATTCCATTGTTACTCATATATCTTCGGACTCTGTTTTCCTTATCTCGCTTATCTTTCATCGATGCCAAGCATCAATTATGATTTCACATGTTTTATGTTCCACAAGACTTTTACAATATATTCTCATTGGCCTCCGCTTTATGTTATTTCCAGCCAACCACGCTCATTATCATTCTTTCCTTATCTGTTTCATCTCCATGACCCTGACTATTACTCCATTTGTTCTTGGCCTCCATTTAGTATAAATAGCCGTTTATGTATTATGGTTCGGCAGTCAGAAATCCACTTTGTTATTCTGTTAACTCATTCCGGCCTCCGTCTCTCTGTCTACTACTCATCCGTTCTACTATACTCGGTCTCCGAGTTTTCTCTTACACCGACTTGTCTGTGACAATCGTCAGACTCCGAACCCTTGTTCCAAATATCATTCTGAAATAAGGACAATGCATACGATTAAGGGCGCAACACATAAGTTGAAGCCAAGTCCTTTCAGTTCATATCATCCGGACTCCGAATTACTCACTCATTCTAATATATCCGGAGTCCGAAGTGATGCCTAGATATCAGGACGTAACAGACACGGTCACTGGAAGTTTAAATCTAAATAATATGCCTTTGGATAATATTTCTAATTATTCCAATGGAATTATTCTTCTTATGAACGGTTTTACAACATGATTAGTGTGGCACAGGAGGAGAGAAAAAAGTGCAGGAGATAACACAGCTGGTCAGCTTAAATGTAAACCTAGAT
>KN837104.1:822051-850633 GCA_000827215.1 Sphaerobolus stellatus SS14 | reverse complement strand
TTGCTTCCGCTAGCATGTCCCGGAACGATATAAGGGTTGCTTAGTCGGACCTACACGCCCAACGCAGATCTTCGTAGAATCAAGCGTGACGCCGATTACGAAATCCATGTGACACGCTGCATAGCATCCAGCAAGCATCCTCATAGAATCTATACTGCGTTTTCCTGTACCATTTTCGTGTACTCTATCACAATATTATGCCCTGTCCCTCTCATATCTATGCTATTACTACTTCCAAAATCATCACCAAGCCTTCCTTCCCTTGATTCTCCATTCGGCTGCAGCTTTGCGTTGTCAGTGTTCGCACCGTTTGCCTGTCTTCTCCGCCGCCGGGCCTTTGACCAAGAAAGAGTGGGTCATTCAAAGTATGTTATATGTTACTATTTCCTTGTCCGTATATCTTAATTGGATTTCAGAGATGAATATGAACATGAAAATGAACATGGATCCAACCGGGTTCCACCTTGATGTTCACATTCCGTACGGTGCACCTGCTGCTGTAGCAGTAAATACTGGCAACATCCTCCAGCCTTCCACGAATACGATTCATACTAAAGCGAAGAACACGGTGCAAACTCCCATGAAAGCTCCAAGCCAGTCGGGAATGCTACATTCAAGCTCAACTCCTCGTGTCCATGGCTCTCGTTCAACTTTGATGCCCAAAACCCGCACCCACGAGTTATTCCAAAAGCCCAAGAAACGGACTACTTCGCGCATCGAAGAAGTGCGAAAGCGCTTACTCCAGGCTCGAGAACGGGTCGCGAAGTACGAGAGGCTGTTGGTCAAGTTGGCTCTCAAATATGCTGAGGGCCGTCTTGAAGTAAGTCCTTCACATTGTCAATCTTTACTGGTACTGATATTTTCCTCATAGTCAGGTGCGGAAAATGATGGATTGTCAGTGTTAGCTATCAGCGAGGAGGCTAAGGTACTATCTTCGACTACGGATGGGCTGCAGGAGGTGTGTTCTTAATTGCTGGGCTACGCTGACATTTCTAATGTATAAATGTATCTTTAGGAATCCGAGACGGAGCCTGACAGTGATCTAGACTGCAGTAATCACCCCAGACAAGCCAGCTTACCCGCCGCCGTACATGCCGTACAGGAGGTATGAACACAGGTTCACGGCTTGTGTATTCCTTACTAATCGATGTATGGCTGTTTAGGAATCCGAAACAGAGCTAGAGAGTGATATAGAGGCCAGCAATCAGACCGGGCAGGCAGGTGTATCCACCGCAGTGCAGGAGGTATGAACGCAGGTTCATTGGACTTCAGTAACATTACTAATGGATTTATGGTTCTTTAGGAGTCTGAAACGGAGCCGGAGAGTGATTTTGAGTGCAGCAGCTTTCTCGGAAATGCAAGTAAAACCACCAAACGGGTTAAGCAGGTACGCTATGAGCTTTCTGGGCTCTTCTCACCTTTTTACTATACATCTGTAATTTTCTTTCCAGGAGACGAATTCTCAGGATTCTCAGGAGTCTAATATGAAGATAGACTCGATGCAACAGCCCTGGAAGGATGTAGGACGCGGAGAGGTAAGTTTGTAATGCTTCAAGCAATTGCCTCGTAGCTGATATCTCGATGTGGGCTAATCCCGCCATTAGGAGACAATGACAGTTAATCATGAGAACGATAGTAGCAATCATTCCAGCCAGTTGCAGCCATGTGAAGAAACTCAGTGGATGACGTTACCACCTGAGATGATGGAGAATATGCCGCCCGAAGTTCTTGAGGAAATTCTAGGGGCCAACTATAGTCTTTCGCTTGAGTATTAATGGTCTTTATTGACATTTCTTGTGTTATCTATTACATTTTACTTCAGAATTGATTATCTTTAAAAAACTTATCCACCTGTATCTCTTCCTGAGTTGTCCAGTTGCCCGACCTTAGTTTTCTTCAGGGGTCTACTCCCACCGTTGGCCCCTTCGCCCTTTTCTGCATCCTTCCGACGCTTCGTTGCCTGGCGCTTTTCCTGTGTAGCGATCTTCTTGATAAGGTTGGTTCCTCGTAACTTGTCAGCAAGCAAGTGATGAAGTTTTTCACGGTCATCAGTCACTGGGGTGGAACACACCAAATGTTCTGATGTACGTGTGATTTGCCTTAACAAATGGGCATTATGGAGTGCGTGGATGTTGATAATAAAATGTGATTGATCTTGATGTTCAACTACCACGACCTTCCGTTCTGTCTGCTCTCGCTCTTGGATCTCTTGCCGCTCCCCAGTCACAGCACAACCGACTCTGGAGCAGTCATGCTGGACATTTATGGTGAATAAAATATTCTATGAACAAACGGTGTTAGGAATGACTGAGATGCACAAACCGTATATGCATACTTGTGGTTGGACCATAATTCGCGTGTCTTCGATGTCTTTGTGGATTGTAGGCATCTCCAAGTCGGTATGCTGTCTACCCACAGAAAACTTGTCCAAGATAACATAGGGATGCGGCTCAGGCTTCGATTCTCGTAGAATTTGTGTAATACGGCCAACTGCTCATGTCTCTGCCTGTAATGATGTGAGGAAACTATTCTCAATGAGTGAGAAATCGACCACTAACCTCCTTTTGCCCATAAATCACAAAATGCCCTGGTTTAGCAATGTCACAGGCTTGTGAAATAACATATAAGCATTGCTCCCAGACCATGGTATCTAATATGCGAGGAGGGGTTGACATGAAAAGTGGGATTGCTGCAGCACCGTGGGTCGCCTCCCAAGGAAAGGTTTGGAGCTTTTTCCTCGGTGGTGGTTTCACAAAGCCTATTAAAATATCACATTAACCGCTTAGCTTATTATTTGTTCACATGTGATGTGTTGGAAAATACGCACCTGGTACTATGGTCGCTGGATCAACCCAACCGAGAAGAGCCTGCAAGCGAGGGTTGCGACGAAAGAATAGGCGAACATTGGTGGATGCAGTAGTCCATTCATCATTTGTCTTCCAATAGCCACCACTTACTGTGTGTTTGAATCTATCTAATTCTGCAAATTTGAGTGCAATGTCGCGACTGGGAGCTTGGTGGTTGCTGAGCACTGAGCACATCCGGAACACGGCATTGAAACATTCAAACACCTCAGTCGAGAATAATATGGCAGGACCAAACCTGCGGATATCTTCGACCACGTGTAGCAATATGTGGAACTTGGGCTTTTGAACAATGCGAGATGGGTCAAGTACGGCCATGGCATCCAATAAAATATCAATTTCCCGCGAAAGTTCAGCCTGCCCCAATCATCAATAAGCAACAGAATGGATATGCACGAAGAATTAATCTTACCAGGTACACTTCAAGGTCATCAATTTGAGGGTACCATAACAAGGCCCCTACTTTGCCTGCAGCTCTCCACACTGCAAGGATTTCAGGCTTGACAATGTCGTGAATCACAAAGGAAATAGTTTGCATTAGGGCTTTGAATTGTCGTCCTATGAGGCCCCCACGGTATTGGACAAGATAGGAAGCCCTGAGCGGTGGAATCCCCAGTCCATCAGTATTGATAGAAGCCAGTCGAGCTTGGAATGTTGAGAGGTTCTCAGTCTCGATAATTGCCGAACAGGTTAAACCCCAGATGTATTTAATTGTTCCAAGCAAAACTGTATGCAATGGCTCTGTAGGAGTATCCTGGTTAGGGTCCAAACCTGCTTACACGATTAGTGAATATAAAAATCCGCTTATCATGATGGGAAGACTTGCCCGGGACGGATAAGAGTGGATTCATCTTGACAGGTTGAGTGTTCAGCCAAGCTCGCAGCTGGGCCTCAATTGACTGCGAAACCACAGGATCTAAATGATTGTTACCTTTCTCAATTTGGTCATTGATAATTATCTTTCTCCTGTTTAATAGCTCGGCGATAATGGGCTCAGTGAGGGAATCCTTGGTGCCAGTGAACCGTTGGCGTTCCTCGACTGATAACCCTTTCAATGTTTCCTCAAGTTGATTTTCTATTTCTTGACGAGTTTCTGCAGAGTTCCGAAGTGACCCCGCTGTTTTTCATATCATTATTAAGAATTCCTGCAATGATAGCCTGGCTTACACTGAATAATTGATGGTATCCTATGTCCGAAGTCTTGAAATCTTGGCTTCCACCAATGTGGCATTTACGACAGAAGCAATTCCCTTTGAGGCCAATATGTGAACTTAGCGTTGATTGCATTGGGTTATCAGCTGGTAGGTGCAAAACTGAAATAACGAGCATAATCTCTTGTTTCAGTTCGCTATCCCATGCAATTATTGGCTCATTGTGAGTGGCTCTGAGAATGTGTGATATAGTTAAACTGTGAGCCCATCAAGGTATTAAAATACTAACTTGATTTGTTCAAGGATTGCTTCAACCTGCTCAAGGTTGCTGGCATGCGGTGAAGTAGAAGCAAATCGAACAAAAAATTCTTGAGCTAACAGCCGCTTTGGCACTCCTGCATGCGCAAAGTACCAATTCCAATGGACATTCCATTGTTTGGACTTGTTACCTGAGACATCATCCCCCCAGAGGATCATAAAGCAGATGTAAATTGGCTTTCCAGCAGCTTTGATTCGCATGGGATGATCCATGAACATTGTCAAGTCCTTATCTTGGTCTAAATGAAAGAGTAGGTTGTATAACTGTGTAGAAGAGATGTAAGAGAAAGACATACCTCGAACCTTAGCGTCAGGGTTCTTGCATCGAAGCTCAGGCATGGTACGATTGAGTTCTTTGATAGGAATTGATCTAACAGTCTCCCTGTCCGCTTCAAACACCCCCTAACAGAGAAATTCTTCCATTAATATGCTCATACTCCATTTTGTGATTGCCTTACATTTTGCTTCCTGATTTCCATTACATCTCCACATAGTTCCCCATTCCGGAATATCCACCGAACCGGGTATACATAAGTTCCATCTTTACACTTTGCTATCTCTTCGATATAGAAATGTTTATTATTTACGCCAACCATTGGAGACAGTTGATCAGTGCGCATTTCTTTGCATAACTTCTCTCCGTGCCATGTCTCCGACATCCAATTTGGAGTCTCCTCAGGGTAAAGCTGCATGAATGGTCGAACCAGTGGATTTGCCCAGTCCTAGAAATATACAAGTAAGTATATATTTAATCTTATGAACATTTCGCAGAATACATACTTCAGCAAGCTGTTTTGCGACATTGTTCACATAAAACACATTTCCTTGAGAGGACTTGAACTTGGTCGTGGGAATGCCTGTCACCTTCTGAAGCTTCCCTTGGACTCGTCGCAGTGTATCCAGTGATGGGACATTGCGGCTACCACTCTCTTTCATCACCCATAGCACAGCCTCCATTTGTGTGTCCGAAAGCCGCATCCGAGGTAGGTTGTCCAACATATCCAACAAGAAAATCTGAAGACATATTTGTTAGCACCTCCCATCCATCTATGCCGGCAAAGATTGCTTACAGTCTTATTCTTATATGGAAACCAATCACTATTGGGCAGAATGTTGAGCGCTGATCCTGAATATCCTGTGCATTGCTCTCTTCTTCCAGTCCTGGTTTAAAGCTTCAACGCAATTAAAGGAACTGAAGGACAAATATATACCTAATTGCCGAATTTCTTGCACAACATTTGTAACAGTTTCATCAAACTCGCCAGCAAGTGCCTCATCAATGTCATCGTATATCCCAAGCTCCTCGGTGGCAGTCATGAGCTGCCGAATTTCAACTTCCTCCTCGTCCTCTTGTACACCAGCCGTGAATGACATATGTATGTGGTCATTCCCAAAATATTCATCCAGGATATCATCGCAGTTGATTGGGTCAAGGATCATCGCTGGAATTGGTTGGACAGGTGCTTGAAAAACTGGCACTGTTGCAGCCCTCATTGTCCGTCCACGAAGAATTTCACTTCCTCCAGCTTCCCTCTCCCTCGCTCTGCACCGCATTTCACTCAAGGCTTTACGTTCAGCTTGTATATCAACATTTGCCCTGTGTGTTTGTGTTTGGAGGTGTGGTTTGGCTCCTTTACATGTGATCCATTTAATCTCACCAGATTCCTCGTCGCAGACCTTGCACCAAACCATTTTGCCATTTTGGTTGACAATAAATGCTGCAATGCAGGTATGAGCTGGTATTCACATACTAAATGATGCAATGAAGCTTACTATCAGCCAATTCAGCAGGAGGTTTGCCTCGCATCATGTCGAGAGCCAGGCATTCAGCACTGGACAGCAGTGTCAATTCAAGTTTTCTGAAGTCGAAATAATTCCGCTCGTGCTTGGCACTGTGGCCCAATCTTGCTTAGATCAGCGCTTCTTTTGAAAAAACTTGTCCTTTTCTTCCATCCTCCTTGTTTGTCTGCCATAGCAGAGGGCACGATATTGCATCTGTGCTATGGCATCAATGGGTCTTCCTCATGACCCGTTCTTGTTGTCTTCACCTGCTCATCCGGCTCTCCCAGATGATGAATCCAACATCCATCCAGCATTCCGCACTCGCCAGCCCCAAACACCCCACACTCCGTCTTCCCAATACACAACTCAATCTTATACATTCCCAGCATCTGCCATGTCAAACACTGCATCCAGCAAAACCCTTGCAACTGATGAGGATTTCGAACAAGATGAAGCAGAACCAGCGACAGAGCAGGCGAAGCAGCAGATGACCCATGACAATATGCTAGAGGATGAAGAAGGCTCGGATGATGAAGAAGAGGAAGAGGATAGTGATCTTGATGATGATTCAGATGGCGAGGACAGTGATCTTGAGGATGCTGACCTCAAAGGTTTTGTCGATGAACTGATCAAGGCCCGCAAACTCCAGACACCATCTGCACACCAGTTATACAAATATGCCCAGGCAAGTAATCACTATCTTCATATCCTATTGCATGTTTGAGCCTATTCTCAGCTTCCCACTGAACGCAAGCGCAACATTGCTATGATGGCCATCCTTCTCAGTACTGCCGAGATTGTTGCTGCCAATGAGAGCACCAAAATCTCAGAGGAAGGAAATGTATACCTTATATTCTTTTATTGGATTTAGAGCAGTGCTAACCGACTTTTAGCAACAAATGAAATCATATGTTGGGTCCGTGCTGCTCTCACCATCAGTGGCTGCATATATTGGAAACCCCGTCTTCAAACCAACTCTAGTAAGTTCAATACTATTTCAAGTCAACGATAGACACTCACATGTCAACCATGGGGTCGTTGTTCAGGAGTTATTGAAGACTAATGCAACCAAGTTGCCTAAAAACTGGATCTCAGAGCCTGTAACGTCTGTGATGGTAAGGCGGGCTCTCAGAACTGCCTTGACTCAAGCCCGTTCCGAAATGAAAAAGAAGGTTAGTCACTATGCTCAATGAAACACAATCGATATTTACCACTTTTTTCAGTTGCTCAAATCTCGTGAAGACACTTGGGACATTGCAGCCCTCGCTCTCTCACTTTGTGGCGACAAGGTCATTATCACTGCTGCACACTGGGCACGTTTCGCATTCTTGGTAAGATTATTTTTCTCTTCTTATATACACATCTAATGTTAATATCCTCCAGTGATGGACCGTTGAGCTATTCCCTAATGACAAGAAGTATTGGGCGAACACCAGCGAAAAAAACTTTAAAAAGTGCGTGAGGAAATAGCCAAGAAAGTGGTGGATAATCCGAAGGCATTGGAGCAAAAAATGAAAAGGTATGTGTGGTATAATATCCAGCGAAAAGATTCTGAGCAGACTTTTTTATAGCTACTTCCGCCGCATTTTGACCACAGATTTTGAGACGTTCGGTAACCCCATGCAACGAAATGTCCAGATCTCAGGTGATCTTGAGTTGATGCCTGGATGGCAACAGGCTGGTGATGCCGCAGCCTCTTCGACACTTCAGGAGAATGGCAAATCAAGCGGAAACATGATGGTGATAGTGGTGGCAAGGATAAGCCTCAAAAGAAGAAGAAGAAGAAAAAGCAGGCTGTAGCAGCCTGAACAGCGTACACCATTATAGATATATGGGTTGAACAATATCAGATATCACAAAGAATAGATTTATGTATGAAATTTCGAATTTATTTCCATGATACGATACAATGGAATGGAATGGAAATTATGAGGAAATAAGAACGAATAAGAAATGAAACCATGATTGTGGCTGAGAGCTGTCCACATAGAACTCATGAATCTCCGTGCAGGATCAAGGCAGGTCACCCAGCGTGCGGCCAGCTGTACATGGAACCCATCACGGAACAATTGGCGCGAAGGCATAGAATCCATACCGCCGTCGTGAGGACTCCAGCGACTGTCTATCATGTGGGGTCATACCAGCATCGGGGCGGAACCTATAAGGAGTTGCCTCCGGCGTGTAGGCATTCAGCAGCCTGCGTCGCTTAGACTCGATCCTCAGGATCTTGGCTGATCGGAGGAGTTCTGGCCATGAAAAACAGCACTATTTTGCTCTAGCGGCCAGCGTGTTCGGATAGTTGCTATTTCCTCCATTCAGTGTTCAGCCGTGTATGGCACAATTAGCCGCCCCTACCCCGCCCACCCTCACCGAGCAGCACCGAGCCCCACCAATCCCCACCCACCGCCTCTGAATGATGGCATATCACGATTTGATTGACATCGGCAACGTTCGCTCGTATTCCCGAAGCCTTACGAAGTGCGGTAGTTTATCAACCGATAGCAGGCGCGTGACAAATCCGGCTTATAATAATTGTCTTACATATATCATTAAACGGTATAAAAGGAATACAAAACTATTAGGGTCAGTCCAACACCCGACAACCGACCTTCACACTCATCTAGTTTCCCATTCACAAAAATGCCTATTCCTATTCGTAATATTGGAGATAAAGAATTCCCTGCCATCGGATTTGGCCTCATGGGAATTAGCATTGGTTATGGAACGATCAACATGACCGACGAGGAGCGTTCAATGGTTGTTGACATCCCGACTTTCATGAATCCATTCTTATAAAAATCACCAGGTTCTTGATAAGGCTTATGAACTTGGTTGTATACATTGGGACACGTAAGTTTCGTGCGTTGCTGATTTATATTACTTATGCTAACTTCTGGACATTTCTATAGTTCCATAATATACGGCGATTCAGAAGCTCTCATCGGCAAATGGTTTGAGCGTACCGGAAAACGCAGCGATATATTCCTGGCTACGAAGTTCGGAATCAGCTTTGATGCAGCGACAAATGCTTTCTCCACGGACAACAGCGCAACATTCATGCGTTCCTCCCTGGAGAAGAGTCTCAGTGACCTGAAGACAGACTACATTGATCTGTATTATGTTCATCGGTACGTCTATAGTCGAATCTTATTCTTATTGTCCAATAACTAATGCATGAGTCATAGGATCCAGAAAACGCAGCCGATCGAAGTCACAGTCCGAGAACTTGCTAAATACGTCAAGTATGTATCTCTTTTCATGGTATATTCGTGACAGTTTCTGACCCCAATGTCTTTAGAGAGGGCAAGATTCGCCATATTGGTCTGTCCGAATGCTCAAGCGCAACCCTCCGTCGTGCTCACGCTATCCATCCCATTGCGGCAGTTCAGGTCGAATATTCTCCTTTCCAACTCGACGTAGAATCTGAGAAGATTGGAATTCTGAAAACTGCCAAAGAATTGGGAATACAAGTCGTTGCTTATAGTCCCTTAGGACGTGGCCTGCTGACTGGACAAATCGTACGTTCTCTTCACTTTTAAGATAAAATTTCTTGTTTATTGACTTACGGGTAATTAGAAATCCCTGGATGATCTGGAGAATACTGACTTCAGAAAAAACCTACCTATGTACGTTGAGAACTTCGACAAAGTCCTTGGCATCTCCGACAAATTGAAGGACATTGGTAGACGTCATAATGCTACGGCCGGTCAAATTGCCCTTGCATGGTTATTGACTCGGGGTGACAATGTGATTACAATTCCAGGAACGAAGAGGATCAAGGTATTTTTACCTCTTCTTACTATTTCCTTTTGGATTTGATCGCTAACTAATATCCATCAGTATCTCGAAGAGAACTTCAAAGCTCTCGAAATTAACTTATCGTCTAAGGAAGAGGATGAAGTTCTAGATGCCATCAGTTCAGCTGAGCTTGTTGCTGGAGATCGATACCCGGCATTCATGCTAGAGTCCTTGTTCGCTGATACAGTTGAGTTAGAGAAATGAGGATACAATGCAATATGTAATTTTATGTAGTGATTGTGTTGCTTGGCAATCGAGAATCGAACGTCTCAACATAACTGATGATTTAAACACTGAATATTGCTACTACTACGCTTGCGGACCCCTCGCTATATCCACTTTCATAGTACTGACAGAAGTGAACGAAATTAATAATCTCCATGGAGGCTTAATGGAGATAAATTCCGCTATAGATATTCGTTGTCTGGGCCCCGAGCATCTCAAGGATAAATCGAGGCAAATTGAATCGATGAAAATAGCCTGGTGCATGTTGAATAACTTGACCACTAAATTTCTACGCGGAACATCAGCTACGTTTCTGTCTGAGATTAACGCATCGAGCCTTATGCGTGCGGGAGGTAAACTTGATGATATTCGCAATAACAATTAACGAAGGAATTCCGTATAGGGTTGGGCGAAGCGTCACCCCGTCTTGGTCGTTGCCATCGACCAGCCGCGAGTTCAATTCTTGCTTAATGAAACCCTTTATTTGATAATTTGTTATATACGAAACAATAAATTTGGTCATGTCCATCGTTGTACTCAGAAACTGGCAGAATTTGAATGAACTTGTCTTAAAATAGAACTACTTGGTTCTCCTCTTCCGAAAAATACCCAAAACCGATTACCTTAAATTATGAATCTGGTTTCAGGTGGGACATAAAATACCTGGAACAGAATATCTTTCTAGATATGTCAAACCTTCGTGATCTTGACGAAGAGTTGTCCCGGACACATAGTACTATAATAGTAGGAGGAAAAGTATAAATGATTCTTTATACCATGCCAAGTAGGAAAAAAAAGATACTCTGCAAGAGTCCTCAGATAAAGCAAATCCAATTTCATTTGAGCATCAAGAGCTGCGAGCGGTCACGCAATAGGCATCGATACATCTATTGATACAGCCGGAAAATACGGAAGTAGTGAAATCAGCAGAGCTCTAGTTTATTGTATCCTGACACAGATGATGAAAGACGGAGTAGCAGTGGAGTGTTTGGTGGGGAGTTGAAAGCCCGTCGTCACTTAAGGCTCACTAACGTGCGGTCACACGAGATGACAAGTTAGTCTCTCACAATAATATTTTTAATCTCCATCCGGGCACTGATTCTGGTCATTAGCAATGCGCTTAATCGTTACATTTTTTCTTATTCTGTAGCCGTCGAGTCGTCGCTGCCATACATATAAGTTATCCGACTATCTTATGCGACCCGCCGCTCTAACGTGCTATGTACAGTGGTTAGCCACATTCGGGCAAAACAGGAAAGTCAATTGTGGAAGGGAAAAGGAAAGGGAAGACGCCTCGCCAGCCGCCAGTCATTCCTCGTCGAAACCCCCGGGTTCTCATCATTCTGAAGTCTGGACCAGTCTGGACCGCTAGTGTCAGATCTGCAAATCGACCCTCAAATACCAAACTCACAGATGAATACGATGTTGAAATTGATTCCAACCTTATGTGAGTGTAATACTTGCCCTAATATGGCTGGTTACTTATCTATTATGCGCTTCACCTATCAGCAGTCTGTCCTAAATACTGACCCGGCCGCTATTAAACTTTTGTATAGCACCGTTCCCGTCAAAGCCAGGTAATTCTCATTCCAATGCTCCAACTGCGCTGGTTCCCGTTCTCTGTGATATACATCGACAATTTATCGCAAAAGACCTGAGTCTCAGTTCCGCTACTCAACACTGCTTGATTAACCTAGCATCATTCTAATATCCTCAATGTATGTGTTTCATTGGAATATTTATCCTTGAGTGTTCATTAGGTTATAGATCCACACAATGGGACAAAGAACCACATCTTCCATCCTTTGCATGTCTCGAATTTAGGGATATTTTCTGCTTAATATTATAACTTCTTAGATTTCATCATCATGCCTGGCACATCGTAGTGTTACATGTTCCTCACTGCCGCTACTGGATCCTCTGGAGAGAGCTAACAACCTATCTAGCCTCTCTTACGAAATTGACACATGCCTTAAACGAAGTAAGATATACCCAATCTTCATTTACTTATCTAGCTAACATATACTTGATAGCTTGTCAATAAATTCGTCGCAATGACTTCTAACCGTTGTTTGGCTCGTGGTTAAGGTGTTGCCATGTCTTCCGCCTTTCGGGTTGCCAAGCCACTTGAAGCTCATATTAGAATTTATTAATAATACGGTGCTGCAGTCGGAGACCGAGATGTCATAATCGATTATAACTAGGACACAAGGGTTCTCTCAGGCTTCCACATATCAATTGAGTAGGCAGTCCCATTGGGAGATTAAAAGAAAAACTGGCATTCATCCGTTGCGGGATAGTATCATGGTGTCCGATTTGCAGTTATTGCTTGTGACTCTTATGACTCTGTTCCCGTCTGGAATTTCCTTATTGATGTCACTGTCACATGCATGATGAATTTGATGCCTGGCCATATTATTTTGACGCAACACATTTTACTCCATGTTACCAATCTTTTTGAACTCAGGTTAAATACTAAAGTATGTTTCAATTGCAGAATGAATTTTTTTGCGAATGGATCTTTTGAAAATATTCAATTTCGGTTCCCTATAATGGACGTAGTCTGTGGGAACCGTTCTTACATGAAGGCTGTAGGCTCATGAGACATTTTGTAACAAGGTCTCCCACAGCCCCATTTTTTCTATGCCATTCGATACTCTTAACATTCCATAGCTCTGAAGTTGAGAGTACCTGTTCATTAGATACTTTCTGATGGTCATAGTATCTTGTATCCTTGCCCTCTGGGGATGGCCTGTCTTAGTTGGTACAATCCTTCAAAATCCTTATTCTGGGTTAGAAATCATTATGCTAAACCTAATTTATGATGTTATGAATCTGATTTTTTATATCTGTTTGAGCCTTCAGCATAATATTTTCTTTTCATACTATCCTGACATAATCCTTGTGGTACTTTATGGGTCCTCCTTTCGGCACCTTAACCTTTGCTATTTCTTTCAATTCACCATTGCAGCATACCATCATCTGAGGCTCCTTTTTTTTTGGTTATTAAATTAGCCCTTTTTATGTATATCATACTGAGTTACATTGTGAAGTAATTGGGTCAGGCCCATGCTTTTATGTCTTATATTTTCTTGCATTCAATTTTTTATCATTATTGTACTATGTTGAAAATATGTACAAGCTCCTAAGTTTTTACCTTCTCAGTATACTATGCATGATGTGCTAATTAATCTGTGAATAAACCCTTCCTTTAATCATATCTCATGGTATGATGTATGTAAAGTGTTGGTTGTCATATATTTGTGCGGACTTCTATTTTGCCACCCTTACCTTATTCTTGTCCATTGTTTTGATTGATTCAGGGCTCCCTATATTATTCGTGTATTATCAAATTCAAATCAATATCCCCTTCAGTGGTGTTTGGATATTGGTGTGCAATTATGCACCATTATATACATCCATTCAATATGATCTTCACCATATTCAGTTAATAAATCACAATGTTCAATAAATTGGTATAATTAGTAATGAGGCATGAATGCAATGCAATTTAAGACCACATTATCCCCCATGCAACCACTTTCACCAATATAGCCAATCAAATAATAATAAATAATTGGCACATTCTGTTGCCTGCTGCCTGCCTTCACCTCTCATCTTTCTCCTCCTCCTCCTCCTCCTCCTCCTCCTCCTCCCCTTCCCCTCCCCCACTGTAGCCTGTCCTATAACATATTATTGTTAATGAATCTTATTCCTCACTGTGGCCTAGTCGGCCGCCTAGATGTGTATACCTTAAGAATTCTCAGCATCAAGCTTTCTGGCGGGTTTTTCACCGACCTCAATGATTATGCGCATCTCGCCGCAATGCATCATTTCTCGGCGCGCCATGATATAATCATTGATGTTGCTTGGCCATCGAATCGCATGGGGTGGGTCTAACCTTATGCAGTAGTGTGTTAGATGTTGGACTGGGTCACATTTGGGTGTGTATCATTCCGTTCTTGTGTGTTATCGTTGACTAATCAGCGCACCAGGCAGTAGGACCATTTAGATATAGAAACTGTGATTTTTTGTCACAACCAAAATACGAAGGGAATCAGGTCTCTATGTCTCTATTTTTTTGGCGCCATCAACGCCTCTCTCCAGGCCAAATGTATGAAGGAAGTAATTGGCAAACATTACAGCTGCAAGCACCACAAAGCTTTAATATCTTCGGCTTGAAGCTTTGATAGTCCGCTGGCTACGATGTTGTGACTTTTGTGAATATAGATATTGTTCGTAGTAATACATGCCTTGACCTTGACTCCCCCTTTTGGCACTATAATCTTTTACTACTCGCAGTGCTTCAGGACACAATCCCATTGTTTAGAGACTCTGACAAAACGGTGGATGGAGATAATAATTGAACCATTCTCAAGCAGGGTAGTTTGGCGGTCTATCTGGATTCTGCTGCTGATCGTAATTATAATCAGACAGGGCTGTGTTCGCTTATGACGCTTTATGCATCACGGTCCTGTATTATAAAAAGTATCATGATAAAGGTGCTATTTCTCCCATGAGAAAAATCTCGAATGCTGATGGTGCAAGGTGCCTGAGTATGGGAATATCGAAAAGAAAGCATGTGAACAACGTTCGGTAGGGCCAAGTATAGCACTCCACAAAAGATGTCTAATTTTTTGCGTGATGATTTTTTAAACTTATTCCCAGTTTGTTCGCCTGCCCGACGCAGTGGAATCATATTATGCTCAGTCATCCGACACAGTGGCATCGCGTCGCTGGGCCGTAATAAGAAACAACGGATCTGGTACGCACAAAGTCTATTTTGTATGTTATTTTTGGTTCTCTGCTTAAAATCATTTCCATCAACCTTGCGTTTGTCTAGTTGAATTACCAATTTCGCGGTCCGGTCCCGACTGACAAGGCTAAATCCTTGTTATTTTCTCTTCAATGTATGCAATGCATATCGGCGACATTTCACTGGCTTGATATACGACTTGCCAACTTCGTGAAAAGTTTTCCGCTCCATTCTTCTTGAATCTAGACCTGTGCGAGCATTGCTTTCATGCGGGTTGTTAAATCTAAGAATAAGAATAGGTGAGCTACTAACCCACGATTACCCGTCCCTGAAAGATCACGGCTACAGTTTCTTTTCCATCAATTAGCGAAGGACTACATTCGTCTTCGATGATGTGCCAAGTAGCAAATAGCTCTACACGCAAGGTACGTACACATGAGACATATTCTCTGTTGTTATTGACTCTTCAACAACGCAAGGTAGATTCTTTAGTATGGGTGTTAGATCTATCCTAAGCAAGACAGAGAACGTCGCCGTATATCATCATCAGTGGATGGCCTCAAAATAAGCTACCCCATCTTGCTTCTCTGTTCGTGCCTACTCACGACGAGCGCACCAAAACACAAGTAGCGCCAAGATCATGGGAACTGAGATCAATATAGTTACTCACGGGCTTAGTTGTAAGCCGTTCTATTTTGAAAAGGGGTGCTCAGCTAAAAATATAAAACGGAAGACTCGGCGGCGTTACAAAGTAGGGACGGTTGGTTGCTCATTGATTCGGAATGCTCGGAGGTGCGATTCGTTGAACATCGAAAGCTGCAACATTTCCAAAATTTAGAAAGTAGCTCAAGTTATGAATATGGTACAATGGGCTGCAGACCGGTTATTCCATCACCTTAGGAAATCTCTCGTGTTAATTTTGGGTTTAGGATGCTAAGGTTCCCTTTGGTTCGTTTCTATCTACGGCCGTCATCCCCTTGTTTGGGTTCTGCACTAGAGAATCGATCAGGTCGTTTGTTGGCGAATTAATGAAAGAGAACGGCTACTTAGCTATCGGGTGCGTCAATCTTTCACTGTCTGGCTCTCAATACCTTCCATCTATCTTTCTCATGTTCTGCAATGACCGGTTCGTGTAGTCTTTGTGCCGACTGCATATGCACTCGCAAGGATTGGCTACAGCGTATCTGCTCAACAAACGAGGCTAGCCTGAGTCTCGCTCGAAGGCAGTCACGAAAAGCATAAATACGGGATGTTCGAGCCGCAGTAGTATTCCCCATCCTCACTGGGATTCATCTCACTAGGCTCTACAGGTTCGACATGGGTTTTGCATCCTTCATTTCGTTCGTCGGTTTCTCTGTCGCGGCTGTTCAAGCAGCGAACTTCAGGCGCGTTACCTGCCCCGATGGCGTTAACACCGCTACCAACGCTGCTTGCTGTGCTTTCTTCGCTCTCCGTGATGACCTTCAGACCCATTTGTACGTCCATTAAAATGATAGATGTAACTCCGAATTTATCAAATTTATTTCCAGGTTCGACAACCAGTGTGGCGAAGATGCTCATGAAGTTGTCCGCTTGAGTTTCCGTTAGCATTTTAACCTGTAATTGATTTTCACCAAAGGCTAATAGTTGATCCTTCAGACGACGCTATTGCGTTTTCCTCTTCCCTGAAGGCCCAAGGAAAGCCTGCTGGTGGAGGAGCAGATGGCTCCATGCTCGTTTTTCCAGACGTTGAGCCTAACTTCAGTGCAAACAACGGTATCTCCGATTCTGTCAATGCTCTGTTGCCATTCCTCGCAGCACACAATACCATCACCGCTGGCGATCTTATCCAATTCGCAGGGGCTGTTGGAATCAGCAACTGTCCTGGAGCTCCTCGGTTGCAGTTCTTGGCTGGTCGTCCTAACGCGACTGCTCCCGCCCCTGATGGTCTTATTCCAGAGCCGCAAGACACTGTCACAGATATTCTCGCTCGCTTTGAAGACGGTGGAGGATTCAGCTCCGACGAAGTCGTTGCGTTGCTTGCATCACATTCGATTGCTCGTGCAGACCATGTTGACCCGAAGTTCAAAGCTGCTCCTTTTGACAGCACTCCGTTTGATTTCGATACTCAAATCTTCGTTGAGGTCTTGCTCAGAGGTGTTGGGTTCCCCGGAACTGGAGGTAACCAAGGTAAGTATCATCTCAGTGTCAGTGTGATAATTTAACTCTTTTGACTAGGTGAAGCCGAGTCTCCTTTGCCACTAACAAATGGTGAAGATGTCGGTGAACTTCGTCTCCTATCTGATCAGACAATCGCACGTGGTAAGTCTACATTACACACCGAGAAATACTTGTATTCACAATTAGACGATAGACTCAAGGACTGCATGCACGTGGCAAGGGTTCGTGAACCAGCAAGAGAAGATGGCCAGTGCTTTCCAAGCTGCCATGGCCAAGCTCGCCGTTGTCGGTCAGGATGTGTCCTCGTTGATTGACTGCTCTGAGGTCGTTCCTATCCCAGTTCCTTCCTCTGGAAAGCCTGCGACGTGAGTTTAAATAATTAATATTAAGATAACATACTAATCGTCCTCGTGCAACGTAGATTCCCTGCTACCAAAACTATTGCAGATATTGAGCAGGCATGTGCTAATGCGCCGTTCCCCAGCCTTGCCTCCGATCCTGGTACAATAGAGACCTTGATTCCGTCAGTGTTAGATTGAACTAAACGATCGGGAATTCGCTAATACGATTTTCTAGTCATTGCCCTGACGGTTCAGAGGACGACTGCGACTCCAGTTAAAGGTTTGGGAGAAAAAGATATCTATTTTATCACCTTCGGGCGGTGCTAGTACGGCTGGCGGATATTATAACAGTGCTTTAGATGCGGTTTTTTTCGATGGGCTGCAAATGGTTTTACTCTGTAAATTTTATTTAGGACCTGAAAATGAAAACTAGAGTTATCCTACCTTTGGTGCTAAAATTTCAGTCATCGATGAAACTTTGCAGCCGTGAATAAAAATGATAAGATAATATGCTTGTTAAGCTTGTTCTAAAATTAGTATGTCCTAATATTTAACATTCGTATCTATTTGGGATTATCCTTAATTAATTATATAGGCCTATATTTTCCCGCACCATTCACCTAGGTTACCTACTGAGCTTCTCGAGCTTATCTTCTATTTTTGTTCTGAGTCCACGATCTTCTCAGGTTGTTTGGTCTGCAAATATTGGCTCGAACCTGCCTTAAACGTGCTCTGGAAGGATATACTACATCCCATGATCCTGTTTAGCTAGTTCTCACCTTAGGATACGGAACGTACCGTGAATAGAGCGAAGGTGTAATCAATCTTCTTGTAAAATAGGGACATACACTCTTAATTTCTCTTATTAAAAGGCCAAGTTCTCCCGGAGGCGTCTGCCTCAGCAATGGGTGGGCTTTGATCGCTATTCTTCTCACGTTCGGTCTCTAAATTGGTTGGATCATGAAGGGGACGTCATTTGGGTCTGAATTGATCTGTTCATGCTGAATGCAATTGCTCTTACCCGACCCCGTTTCATCTTCCTTCCGAGTCTCAGCAGCTTATCGTCAACATGCAGTATTGATGTTCTCGGATCGTTGTCCCACTTAGAACGGTTGAATTGATACACCGATGGCGGTAGTAGTGATCACCAGAATTTAACGAGTCATAAGCTTGTTCGACCCTGAGTTCGCGTTCAATTAAAGTGTGGTTCAGCATGATTTGCACGACGGAAGTCAGATGGTAGCTACAGACTTATGTCTTCTGGTGAAGTTCCTCCTGTGCTCACGGCGTTCGCAGCATCTGCTGGCGCGAAGTCAGCCAGTTTCCGGATGTAATCCTGGTCAACCAGTCTTCCGCGCTACCATTATAATTGTTCTCGGCTTTCCTTATATTCGCTATTGGACTACTTACATAAGCACTGAACCTGTAACCCGTACTCCGTACACATGTAGACTGTCCTCGTCCTTGACATATACACAGTGGTCCTGTTAACTTGTGTGACTGCTCAGTGAGCCCTATAGATGACGGGCTTTCACCGGAACTACCCTTCCACAAGCTGGGACAACTTTTGCCTAACTTCTTGTAACTTATTCCATTCAATATCTGGCGTAATTGTTTCATGATCACGTTGGTGTTTGAACTGAATTCTGATTTACAACCGAGTTGATTGGAAACAATACACTTTTCAATGAAACAATACTCACTGCCGTAGTTTGACTTCAAGTGGACTGAGTATCCAAACCTAGTCAAGTATCACATGAAGCTCAAAGCTGGCTGCCAACGCCTGCAGCCAAGCTGAAATTGCTGAAGATGATCAGTCTGCTAATCATGATATATAAAATATTACTGCAGTGTGCCATTCACATATTCAGTACCGATAATACATGACAGAGCCTAAGCTACACACCTGAGCATGGTATACACCCATGCAATCCATACCAACACATACAATTACCTCTTTTTCCTGTTCTTTTGTCATTTAATTATCACAATCTCCCCTGGCCATTTTCATTGTGATTCCAGACATCTTATATGAAGATAATTTGGTGAATGTTCCTTGACAAGGGGTGATCTTGACAATGGAGGGGCAGTGAGTATCTGATAATGAGCACTGTGGCAGATTATTGAAAGTAGTGTAAATATAGGTATATATATGAGCCAACCAAAATGTGATTACAATGGAAACAAACTTACTTCATTGACAGAGGAGCTGGGTTATCAGTAAGGGGTGACATATTAAGCCAGAGAATAGTCCTTTGAATGGTTATAGAGTATAATAAGTATAATAATACCCTCATAAACATGATATACATGCATCTTAATTGCCCATTCATACCCCAGGTTCACAATTTCCGCTCTATAAGTGAGCTGATGCTGTCCTACTTGCAATAAGACCAACCTGGGGTCATAGGGAAGTAAAAATGAAGTTATCACAAAAGAACAGTTTACTCACTATACCTCATAGTATTTATTAGCATTTTTTCGATGATTGGAATGGTGTGGATGGATGACAATGATATAAGGTCTCAATGCCTCTTGAAGACAACACACATCATCTCTGCTAAGATGCCGGTAATAGCGGAAAAGTCGCAAAAAGCGAAATATTATAGTAGGAAATAAACGGCACACCCTAAAATCAGGGGAAAATTAGGATATGTTCTATTAAACGTGTTCTTGAGCACACCGAAGATTGATAATGATGCAGACCAGAGGGGGAAGTCCTATGGACTGTGTATGAGTTCAGTTACAGAAGAAGTTGTGGGAATATATGAGCATAGGATATATCTAACCATGGGTATAAAACACTCTAAAATGTGTGCTGGCTTCGAAAGGATGGTTTAACAGTTGTGCCTTCTTTGGAAACTGTAACTGGGCGCTTATATTCGTGTCAGTTGACACGGATTTAAGCATGCAAAGTCAACTCTATTGGGCAAGATGGTGACAGAGGACTACTATGGTGGACACAAAAAGACAGCTACCTTTTGGCTCCTGTGCCAGGCAATTACTGGTGTACAGCTGCATATGTAATCTGTCATCTAACTTTGCCACCTCTTGGCCAGGTGGTGACTGTGTGGGACACACTCCAGAGAGTATCCTTTCATTGTAATCATTCAGGATACATAGGAGTCAACTTGGGCAACTCTTAACATAGTTATTCTCAGAAGCATCCCATTTCATGTGGTAGCATGGTCAATTTGCATTACTTTTCAGAGTACAATGGAAATTGAATATACTTGTTCGAAACTCATTGGGGAAATTGTAAGTGGTAAATATTTTCACAGAGACTGACTGTAATTCTTTGTCTGCCTCCTCCACCTCTGCACCTGCAATCTGCTTCATCTTTTTTATACCCTTACATTGCATTACTTTACAGTTAAAAGCATATATCCATGCAGATTAATTGATTTACTTGATTTGGATCCTCACTCAGATGGCACCATACAACTTCCATTAGTTGCACAAGATTTTACCAAAGCAAAGGTAAACTGCACTTATATGGTTCTCTTTGTTGTTGGGATCAACTATGTTAAGACATCTTATTGTGTAGGGAAAACTTGTTGACAGATGTGGGAATGTGCACCAGTGAGCAAACAATGTGACCCACCAATGGTGGACCTTGCTGAGTCAGCATTGTTCAACATTTAGTGTCAAAAATCCCAAGCTCAGAGAGAACATATTTAGCTGAAAGATTCCAAGTTTGAGGTTATGAATAGTATTTCTTGTGCATTCGACAGTGAGCTTGCCCTGTTGGGGCATTTGAAGGCACTGTAGAGTCGGAGGAATTCCCGCTACTTTGGTCTTAGTGGATATCAAGAGAGATTGCAGCAGCGTTGGGACTGACCAGTCCAAACACAGGAGAGATTCAAAAGTTTTCCCCAGGATAAAACCAAGAAAAGATTTAAAGAAAAGATAAAGTATTCTCTTAGTATTTTTAGATATAATATGTTAATAAGACACATGATTCTTTTTTGCCTTTATTGTAAAAAATACAGTGGCAACAAAGGAAAGAAGGCCTTGCACAAAGGGGACAAAGATTGAAAGAAAACTTCATTTTGCCGTTTTCATTCAACCTTTGTTCAACCTTTGTTGATTTTTCACACCGTTTTGGGACCAGTTTTTGCTTGGGAAAAGCTGTGCAAATACTCCTTGTTTGGTTTCAGTATTTTTCAGAAAAAACTGAGCTAAAATACCACATGTTAAACACATATTTTCTCACTTTTTTTTCCCACAGAAAATGCAGTAATCCCCACTGTGAAATGTTAGTTGACCCGACCAGTCAAGACCAGTCAATAATCAGGTCAATTGATTGGGGTGATTTGTCAGGGTCAAAGGGGTCAATTCCCATATATGTTCAGGTCTCAATTCTGAGCAACTGTACAGTACCTAGATAGCAGCTAGATAGCGAAAAGAAAATTCCGGCACCCTGATTAACCTACTATCTAAAGAACTGGTTATGGTGCATGAAAAGAGCTGGGTATGGGAGTATATGCTTCAAGGAAAAGAGAAGGCTGGCAACAATAAGACTCACTTCAAGGCTTGGTCATGCAGGAGGTCAAAAAATTGGAATCCAAAGACAACCAATGTGTTTGGGCGGGATTAATTGAGAAAATGTGAGGCAATGAGGCTTTAGAACATGAAGTTAGCATATATTATTCTCTTTTATTCCATTGTTGACTGACACTGTTTAAATTAAGCGCAAGAGAGGCTTCCTTATATATCAGGCAAAGTCTCCACAATGAGAGTTCACTTCCGTGATTGTGAATTCTGTCCTAGACAGGTCAAGGCAAAGGCTCGCAAGGAGCAGCTGGGAAAAAGAGGCAAAGATGATGAAATAGAAGAGATTGACCTGCCAACGGTGTCCCAAAAAAGATGCAGTGAAGAGGAAAATTCTCCCGAACTAATCAAACGAAGCAAGTGCAAGACTCAGACCCAATTCATTGTCCAAAAGACCAAAGTATTACCTTTAAATAAGTCAAAGCAAGTTGAATTCGAGAAGCAGCTTGTCCGTGCCTTTGTTTCCACAGGCTGGTCATGGAACTCAATTGAAGATGTCGGAGTTCACAAATTAAATTACTCAATTCTCTTAATCCTTCCGCTAAGCTTCCTCATTGGAAGAAGCTTTCTGGACCACTCCTTCGCCATGAAGTTGTGCAATCAGAAGCCGAAGTCAAGCTTCAAAATGTCAGTGCTCTTGCAACTGTGCAATGTGATGGCTGGAAGGATATCTCAAAATTCAACCTGATCGCATTTATGTTCACCACAATGCATAAGGTAAGAATTAATATTTTTGGGACTCAATATCCAGTCTTACATGCCTAACAGGCTCACATTACACATGCACATAATGTCTCATCTGAGTGGAAGAATGCCAAGCATCTCAAGAGCTTAATTCTCACTGAGTTTGAGAATCTTGAAAAGGAATACTGTCTTGACATTATTGGGTTGTGTACTGATGCTTCTGGAGAATCTCAGGCTGCAAGACTTCGCATCTTGCCTGACATGCCATGGTTGTTAGTCGCTGATTGCTGGGTCCATCAGGTATTTTATCTTTTAACCAATGGTGCTTCACTTTATGTAATTTTCGCTTCCTAGGTTCAGCTTGTTCTTGGTGATTACATAAAGCAAAATTGTGGAATTGCTACTGTCATTGATAGTGCAAACGAAATTATAAAGTGGTTTAATAACCACTCTTATGCTCATGGGCTACTCATGGCCGAACTTCTTTCCCTCGATCTCCCAACATTGCAATTATTAGCTGCCTGTCTAACTCGCTGGACAGCGCACTATTGTGCAGTCCGACACCTCTGTCAGGTAGAACTTGCCTTGCGATCATTAGTTTTGAAGCACTGAGCAAAGCTAATTGACAGTGTCGGCAATAATGTGAAGGCTTGCAACAAGGCGACTCAAGTCATGGATTATGTCACAGATCTGAACATCTGGGCAGGTTTAGCAACGTGAGTCATTATCTTTCTTCATTTATTCAAAACTAATGGTCTATGTTTAGAGTACAGGAACACCTTGGCCCTCTCACAATTGCAGCCAATGTTAGGGAGCAAATACTCGCTGTGATCATGTACTATTAATTTTTGCGAGGATGTTCAAGACATACCATGACATCTCAATGGCAGAAGGAACAATTGATGGAGTCCATCCAGTCTCTGCCATTCTTGAAAGCATCGAGAAGTGATGGGCTAAAGCGGATCAGGATTTATTTCTTACATGCCTCTTCCTCAACCCTTTTTTCCAGTCTCAACTTTTTAATGTGAACACTATTCCTTTAGCAGTTCTCATTGGGATACTTCGTCACCTTTATTGCCATGCCTTTAAACTCAAAAATGAAGATGCACCTTCTATTCTTACCATTCAAACCATGGATTACTTTACATACCAGAAGGAGTTCTCAGAAGAGAATTGGGGTGTTGACATGGTCCATCAGGCTTATATGGATGAGGTATATGTTTTTTTCTCTGATAATTTGTTATAGTTTTCTAATAAATTACAAGTATGGTGAATGTGATCCCCTTTGTGTATGGGGTTTACTCTCTCCTGAGATGCCACTTGTACGACTGGCAGTTCGAGTTCTTAGCTTTGTCCTTAACTCTGCATTAACTGAGTGAGTATTCAGCACGATGGGAGACATCAAAACAAAGAAGTGGAACCACATGGCACCTCAGAAGACTCGTGACACAGCCTTCCTAAAATTGGAGATTCAATGCCAACATGCAATTGACGGTGTTGTGCATAAACGTGTCAAACACCAATATGGACAAGAATCCATACCAACCGGCCAAGATAAATCAGCCAGTCGTATCGACGATGAGGAAGTGACAGACGGCAAGTCTGAAATTCCCTCAGAAGATGAATCCAGCATCGAAGATGGTGACAGTGATGATGAGAGTAAAAGCAAAGCACATACCTTTGGTGGAATCATTAGATGATTGCAGAGACTGGTGAATGATGATGAAGATGCTTGGGATGTTGGAATTGAAGGTGATAATCTGGTTAGAGGTTTAGAACCAGTTAGGAAGGTCAGTCTGTCACAAAGCTGTTATGAATGACTACTCACATGTGCCGTAGATTCGGTTTTTCTTTGGCAAAAAACGCCTTTTCACCATAAGCGAGCTTTTTAATTGGGATAAGAAGTCAGGATGGGATGAGTTTTGGAGATGGGGCAAGAAAAGAGTGGGTGAAGAACTGCAATTTTATGAACTCCTCACCCGGGCAAACTTAGAGGACCGCTCTGAGGCCATTAATGCATCAGAAACTTAACTTTAATTTTCTCTATTATGTTATTTATACTGAAAACACTGTAAAATTCAGTGTTAAAACTCTATTTATTATTTATTTCAATTGACCCATTTCACCCCACTGACCCATTGCTTAGTCAGGTCAATTGGATCGCCGAATTAACCTTTTGACCTTGACCCATTTGACCTGTGTCAAGACCAACACTAGATTGCAGTGCTGGAAGGCTGATTGTGGGGAAATTCACAAAGACATCCGAATTGACGTCCATGTGAGTTCGCATGGCAATAGTATGGAGATTTGGCACTGCTTTGCTGGCTTTCAGAAGACCATTTAGGTTGATGAATGCGGCCTTCAATTTCTGAAAATTGTGCAGGTAATCGGAGGGAAAATTATTCAGGAAATGGGAATTCTTCCGAATATCAAGTGAGATTAATTTGGGTGTTTGAAGGACCACCAGACCAGTCTCTAGATACGAGTCGCCTACATGAAGCATCTGTAATGAGGACATCTGCACTGTATTTCTACAGAAGTATGTGAAGATACTGTTAAGAATACACGCTTCAGGGGACTATAGGTACAAACAACGCCAAACACTTAGTATTAGATTAATGTATTGACGCTAGTTACAGTTCTCTAGTCTACAATACACATGTCGTAACCCCCGCACTGGCCGAGTCAAGCCAGCACATTCTCCTTGCTGCTACAAACAGCGGGACAGGTCGCCGATCTGTTTGGACGGCAACACGCGCAT
This sequence comes from Sphaerobolus stellatus SS14, assembly GCA_000827215.1. NCBI lineage: Eukaryota > Fungi > Basidiomycota > Agaricomycetes > Geastrales > Sphaerobolaceae > Sphaerobolus > Sphaerobolus stellatus. The sequence goes on along the minus strand of KN837104.1, from coordinate 825,239 downwards.
ACCTTGCTAGGCATCGCGCACCTCCTCTCTTCATCCTCATTTCATTTTCGACCTTCGCGCTTTCCGTTTCTATTTCCGACAACGGCGACGACCCGTTTAACAGATACAGCGTGCTTCACGGGTTTGCATCGAAAAGAGACGAATTGTATCACGGATATCGATGGCGCTTTTGGGAGCTCGGGAATGGATGGACCAAAGAGGAACACATCTAGAAGGTGAGAGTTTGAGAGTTCGACCGAACGCTCAGTGATTAATTTTGGGAACCACTGGGCCACTATGATCTGCGACCAAAATGACGGTATGTCCTTAAAAATACGTGTCCATCGCTGGCAGACCAACAGCATCTGTGTCCGTTTCTTCCAAACATCGCGTACATTATCCGGTGACAGCTCTCCACTCTTCTGGATCTCCAGTCTAGGAGCTGCTTGTAGGAGGATGGTATGTACTATATCGTCTGGAAGACGACGAATAGGAGCCAGAATCGTAGCGGCATGATCGTACGCCCGCTGCAAGTCGACTTATTGCCCAAAAGTATTACTAATTGTTCTTTGACTGAAGCAATTTAAATATGACTGTCTTCAAGGGCTTTCTTTCTACATGAGGTAACATCGCGCAGCGAGTCTAGCTAGGCCTTCAAGGGCCTGATTTCACTGGATGGGGCTGTTGTGCCGTCGATACCATGTCCATGGCAAGTAGACCTAAAACTATTTTTTTTTTGTGTGATGATTAATAATGATCAATAATTAGGATAAGGCTAGACATAAGTACCCCTCTGTTGTTGCTCGAGTGTCTTGGTTTTTGCTGTCACGATCGGGTCGAACAGTGAACCTTTCATTCAAAGTTGGAGAAAGTCTGCAACAGCCCGGCAATAAGTTCCCGAGGAAAACTTGGTAGAAATTGTCTGGAGCTGACCATAAGGAAAATAATTATGCTCGGGTACGCTTATATCATTATAATAGGCTCTAATCTATAAGTATTCAAATAGACATATCGTTACCTATTCTGGTCATCGGAAGACTTCCACCACAGTTTTAGGTGCGAAAGGCTTGATCTCAACCAAGTGCTTAATACTGACATTCTAAGTATCGAAGATGACTCTCGACCAGAGCATCCATCAAAATAAAATTGCATTGGAAATAGAAAGATGATTAGAGAGCAACGCTACTAATACGGTTAAGTCAGAGTTGCTTGGTTCTTGGACTTTGAATCAGAACCTCTCAGCCAAATTATTCTCGAAATATTCGATCCGTTCTATGTAGCGATGCAAGCAAATTTGAGAGGAGACGAGCCAATAAACAGGGAGAAAAAGGCAAGGCACGAGCACACTATTATGTTCAATGGAGGCAGATAAGAACCCCTAAAGATATGTAATTTCGTATCAACTTTATCCCTGTTCGAATCCATTCGATTCATTAATAATAGTCAGATGAGTCTTAGTTGATATCCCAATGTAGAAATTTACTGGTATAGTATTATTGGATAAATTAGAAAATAAACTGTATTGCAATGCAATGTATCCATATCATATTGACAAACGAACATTCACCTACTTATATATAAAATATTAAAATCAATTAAGATAAAAAATAAAAACCCTTGAATGACTCACAAAGCATATTTCTGCTCATAGAAATGATCACTCATCATCAAATTGAGTGACAATTTCCGTCTGTATAACACCCGGGAAAGCTTCCATAAGATATTCCAGTTGATCCTTATGTGACGATCCCTTGAATGCCTCTCTGTCTTCCGATAGGAAGTGAACACTTTCTAGATCCCCGATATATATATGGAGTAATAATCCTTGGTTGGAATTCATTCGAGTACGTGAAACGAGGAATAGTGTTAAGTCCCCGTGGGAAGGGTATGTGTCTTCAAGCAACAGGCGTTCCAGTTTCGGCCATACACCTTGCATCTGCGTAAGACGGCGAAGGAAATTCATGGACATCATGCAATCGGTGAGATACAGAGACCTCAATGCAGGCATGAATTTAAATAATGCTTCATGATGCTCCTTGAAGGGTCCCACCCATAATTGCTTTAGTTGAACGATTTCGAGTTTGGGCCAGTCGAAGTTGAATGACCACGTTATATTATCGATAGGATTATAACTGCCCATTCAGTGATTCGACATTGAGCTTGCGCAACTGAGGCATCTGAAGAAATCGTAGAGTCGGAGTAACGTCCATTCTGGTCTCATTGTATATTGGTAGTGATTGCAATGCCGGAAATTGGATCGTATGGGGAAAGTTCTCAAAGATCTCATCGGGGATGAAAATTCGCATTTTAAGTGCCTTGAGATTCGGTGCCGCTGTGCTGGCTGTTAGAAGCTCATCTGCGTTGCCGAATGAGGCTTTTAATTTCTGCAGATTATGCAAGTATTTGGGAGGAAAGCGCGCCAAAAATTGAAAGCTCTCTCGCATATCGAGTGAGGTTAAATTGGGAGGCTGAATGTTCGCCATAGCACCGGTCGTCTCTGGAGATGCATCACCCACATGAATTATCCGTAACATGGGCATGCACACCGGTTCTTTGCAGAGAGATTTCAGAAACGGACGTGCTAAATGGGATTGCACCGATAATAGGCGTATTTTTCAAGGATAGTGTCTAATAGTTCGGCAGTAGCTTCGATCGAGCTTGTGGAAGGTTCGGAAGTGAAAAGTCCGAAGAGGAATACATCAAGAGGATGCAACTTCGAGAGCTCGATGGAACGCTTAGTGAATGATCTTGAAATTTCCCGAGCCACCAGTATCTGGGACCAAAACGACGGCATATCTTTGAAAATACGTCTCCATCGCTGGTAGACCAGCAACAATGTTGTCCGTTTTGTCCAAATGTCGCATAGAACACCGAAGAAAACATATTTATTTTCGTCAGTTCCATCCTAGGATATGTTTCATGGAGGATAGTTTGTATATAATACATCGTCTGGGAGGCGACGAACGGGAGCTAGCATTGTAACCGCATGATCGTACGCCCGTTGCAAGTTAGCTTCACGTGCCTTCAGAATATCAAATTACTCCTGAACAGTAGCCAGTTGAACTTGACAGTCTTCAAGGGCCTCCTTTCTATGTGATGCAGCGACACGGAGCGAGTCTAGCGCTGACTTCAAGGGTCTGATTTCGCTGGATGGAGGTATTGTATCCTCGATATCGACCATGACAAGGATTTACAGCTAAAGCATTTTC
>KN837104.1:800507-821951 GCA_000827215.1 Sphaerobolus stellatus SS14 | reverse complement strand
ACCCCTAAAGATATGTAATTTCGTATCAACTTTATCCCTGTTCGAATCCATTCGATTCATTAATAATAGTCAGATGAGTCTTAGTTGATATCCCAATGTAGAAATTTACTGGTATAGTATTATTGGATAAATTAGAAAATAAACTGTATTGCAATGCAATGTATCCATATCATATTGACAAACGAACATTCACCTACTTATATATAAAATATTAAAATCAATTAAGATAAAAAATAAAAACCCTTGAATGACTCACAAAGCATATTTCTGCTCATAGAAATGATCACTCATCATCAAATTGAGTGACAATTTCCGTCTGTATAACACCCGGGAAAGCTTCCATAAGATATTCCAGTTGATCCTTATGTGACGATCCCTTGAATGCCTCTCTGTCTTCCGATAGGAAGTGAACACTTTCTAGATCCCCGATATATATATGGAGTAATAATCCTTGGTTGGAATTCATTCGAGTACGTGAAACGAGGAATAGTGTTAAGTCCCCGTGGGAAGGGTATGTGTCTTCAAGCAACAGGCGTTCCAGTTTCGGCCATACACCTTGCATCTGCGTAAGACGGCGAAGGAAATTCATGGACATCATGCAATCGGTGAGATACAGAGACCTCAATGCAGGCATGAATTTAAATAATGCTTCATGATGCTCCTTGAAGGGTCCCACCCATAATTGCTTTAGTTGAACGATTTCGAGTTTGGGCCAGTCGAAGTTGAATGACCACGTTATATTATCGATAGGATTATAACTGCCCATTCAGTGATTCGACATTGAGCTTGCGCAACTGAGGCATCTGAAGAAATCGTAGAGTCGGAGTAACGTCCATTCTGGTCTCATTGTATATTGGTAGTGATTGCAATGCCGGAAATTGGATCGTATGGGGAAAGTTCTCAAAGATCTCATCGGGGATGAAAATTCGCATTTTAAGTGCCTTGAGATTCGGTGCCGCTGTGCTGGCTGTTAGAAGCTCATCTGCGTTGCCGAATGAGGCTTTTAATTTCTGCAGATTATGCAAGTATTTGGGAGGAAAGCGCGCCAAAAATTGAAAGCTCTCTCGCATATCGAGTGAGGTTAAATTGGGAGGCTGAATGTTCGCCATAGCACCGGTCGTCTCTGGAGATGCATCACCCACATGAATTATCCGTAACATGGGCATGCACACCGGTTCTTTGCAGAGAGATTTCAGAAACGGACGTGCTAAATGGGATTGCACCGATAATAGGCGTATTTTTCAAGGATAGTGTCTAATAGTTCGGCAGTAGCTTCGATCGAGCTTGTGGAAGGTTCGGAAGTGAAAAGTCCGAAGAGGAATACATCAAGAGGATGCAACTTCGAGAGCTCGATGGAACGCTTAGTGAATGATCTTGAAATTTCCCGAGCCACCAGTATCTGGGACCAAAACGACGGCATATCTTTGAAAATACGTCTCCATCGCTGGTAGACCAGCAACAATGTTGTCCGTTTTGTCCAAATGTCGCATAGAACACCGAAGAAAACATATTTATTTTCGTCAGTTCCATCCTAGGATATGTTTCATGGAGGATAGTTTGTATATAATACATCGTCTGGGAGGCGACGAACGGGAGCTAGCATTGTAACCGCATGATCGTACGCCCGTTGCAAGTTAGCTTCACGTGCCTTCAGAATATCAAATTACTCCTGAACAGTAGCCAGTTGAACTTGACAGTCTTCAAGGGCCTCCTTTCTATGTGATGCAGCGACACGGAGCGAGTCTAGCGCTGACTTCAAGGGTCTGATTTCGCTGGATGGAGGTATTGTATCCTCGATATCGACCATGACAAGGATTTACAGCTAAAGCATTTTCGATGTGCATGTGAGATTAATAACAATAAAGGGTCATAATAAAGCTAGATTAACCCTTATGCTGTTGCTCAAGCTCAAGCTCCATTGAAAGCGTGGTCGTCATGTTCCTTCATTCAAAGTCCGCAAAACTCCGCGATAGCACAAACTCTCAATTTTCTCCCGACGATACATCGAAAGAGGTAAAAATCGGTCAAAACAAGCGAAAGAATTGACTTACATTCATATCAACAGGAAAATTGCGCGGAAGGAAGTTGAGCAGCCAATGACAATTGTCCATGACCAATCAATTACATCATTGTCACTTCGTAACCTGTGACTTTAGTTTCGCAAAGACGACGATACCAAAGACTTGCCAAAGACCATCAATAGCAAGCCTGCCGGCAAGGAATAACTGTAATTTGTAAGTGAAATGTGTTCACGCTTAATAGAATCTAAACGCTTATCTTCATAGATAATGTAGTCAAATCTCCAATGACGAAACGCTACGGTGACGGCGAGCAATGCATTCGGCTTATCGTCTGATACAGACAATACGAAAGGAAATACCAGAAGGAACAGATACGTATTGAACCATACGGGATAGTCTGAGGCACCTTAAAATCTCCAGATACTCTGAACTAGCAAAGTCCAAAGTCCAACACGCCATGCATGTTCATTTGGGCAGAGTCTTAGCCCAACAAATGAGGCACATATGGTAAGAGTAGTTATTGCTCCGGATCTGGTCCCACAGTAGAATCAATGCGTCTTATTGGAATAATCGACCACCTTATATTTGTAGATAAATTTGACACCACACCGCAGGTATTAAATCTTTATGTGTACTGAATATTTATTTTGACTCTATATATATAAACGTTATTCCAGGCATTGTTGATACACATGCATATTATATGAGAAACTTAGCTGAATCTTGCTGCGCAGAAAAATCGAAGGATATTAGCAAGGAAGATAGAGACCTTGGAATAGACGTAAGGTATTCTCACTGTTTCGTTTGTCGATATTGGAATATTCATCTCCGAGATTTTTAGCCAATGATTCAAAAACCGTGTTGGTACATATTCTCTGTGTGATTTATAATGGGTGATCCTTGAATACTCCAGCGGCTATCAAAGATGAAGCCCTTTACGAAATTATGTGATGAGCGCAAGGCGGCCTTTCGACCGAGCACAAACATACGTAAGGTGCTATTTAAGCTTCTTGATTCTTCGGTACTTACCCTCATATCACAGCATAAATTTATGTTGAGTCTGGAGTCTTCATCATTATACCGATCCTACACAGCAATTTGGCAAGCTGGCTGAGACCGTCATGGCTGAAAAATTAGAAAGGCTATGTGTGTCATATTTCTTACTGTTTTATTCCTACGGATATACTTACATGTATATTTTAGCGAGTATATGGTTGACCGCCTTTCTCAACACCAGGAAGTCATCGGATGAAGGAAAATGCACCGCAATCTTAGATCCGAGAGACTAGACTCCGTCTTCACGCGTAAGTGTCAAATCCGTACCTGGAGAGGGGCACTTAACAAGATAGGAGTATATTCGAAAGCGGATGATGAGCAAGCGATGATACTAGTGCCGCGGAGGATAGCCGATTACCGTCTTCATAACCGTATAACTCCTGAAGGCCGAAGGCTGGTATGATGAAATCAGAGCCTTGGAATTCATTTTGAATCCTTGGATCCGCCCGTGCGGAATATCAAGCCCCTTATGAAACCCAGTCATGCAACAAAGCGGGTCGTTCCTGTGGTACTTGCACGCTTTTCAGTCGCCGAAAGGACGAGGATGATGGCAGGTGGGTGAGTAGTATGCGCGGCAACGGTTGCTTAGCTTTCTAACGGACATTGTGCATAGTCCGAGTTTATCGTACTAATTTGTAGGGTCAGTGAAGTACAGCCTCATTCATCGCAAGATGAATGCACACATACGCCTGCTTCATTCGATCTACGATTAATGTAGGATGCATTGAAAATGTTCTACTAACTTCTACTCTTAAATTTCCAACTCAGTCGATCTTCAAATAATTTTAGTTGATATGCACTGGAGGCTGGTCCGGCTGTCCTCTACACAGCAAGGTGCACAGCCACCGCCAAAATATGGCCAATAAATGGTCGGCAGCGGTCGGTCCGCCCCGGGCACTATAATGACCCTTCCCCACGGCGTTTATTCTTGGAGCGGAAGAATAGTATAAAGCCTTAGTCGGCCTTTTGGTCAACCCCGTATTCTCAACTCATTCTCCATCTCTCTTATCTCTCTCATGCATGTCCCACTAGTCTCACCATGGCTTAATACCTTGGAAAAACGTAAAGGTGTGTTGATTATTATACATTTTAATCAGCATATTTGATGCTGACTTCGTGTTCTATAGGTGGAGGCAGTGGAGGTCATGGTGGCGGAGGAAAAGGCGGAGGAGGTGGAAAGGGTGGGAGCAGCAGTGGGAAGGGAAGTGGGAGTATAAGCAGCCGCCGTGGAAGTTCAAGCATTCCCATCAAATCTGGAAGCAGCTCTACTTCTCGTAGCGCAAGTACTTCAAGTAAAGGGACTCCTAAGATTCAAACCATCCCTTCTGGCGAGCCCTTTGCTGGCAGGACTATCGGTGGAGGGACGAGAAGCGATATATATGGTACAAGGTATGATTTCCTTCTACACACATTGTGTTCTAAGCCTTATGAGCTTATATATCTTTTATAGACAATATGGAAGCGGCTATCCCGGACAAACCTTCTCAAGCGTATCGGGTCGCGGATTCCCATTCGGCTTTTGGCCTTTATCCTTCGGCGGTGTCGGTGGGTTAGTCATCATTCATGAAATTAATAGTAGTCACGAAGTAAGGCCTCCATCCCTATTCATATTCCAATCTTCATTATTTATTTAGTATGGCCAACCAAATAACTCTTCCCGTCCGGGTGGTGTCCTCGTCGCCGCGCCTTTCCAGCCCTCAGACGGCTCAAGCACTTATCGCATCGTGTCCGATAACGCCACTGTCAATTCCTTAATTCCCATCCTCATCGCATCCTGCTCACCCTCTTCCAAGAACATCACCCCAACAGCTTTCAACTCCACTCCTACGCCTCAAGAAATCATCCAATATTATCGCTCAAGTAGTATCGCGTTGAGTCTCGATGGGTACAACGACACTGCCGTATTCTCGAACGATACCAACGCAGTGGATACGCCACTACCGACGATTAATAACAAGACATTTTTGCAGTGTATGAACAAGACTATTGGGGATAATGCCCTGTTGATTGATGGGGCGCAGAGTTTGCAGCTCTCAGGGTTGTTGATGAGCTTTTTGGTCCTTGTGCATTTCGTGAGATGGGTCGTTTGAGCTTCAATTTGATCAGATGGGTTTTCATTACATGTAGCCTTAACATTTCCATTCTTATACCTGTCTTCAACTTGTAGCATGTGCCTTGCGTTTGTTTTATGTTTCTCCTAATTCCCCTCGAACATTGTTGTACACTGTATGGTTCTACATAACTTTACGATGATAATGATAATAAACCCCATGAATCTGTGAATATCCTCGTCACGATATCTTAATTCCGTGTTGTCTAGTGACAGATAAAACTCGAAATTATAAATTCGGCATCCTCGAGGAACCCCGGAAGAATAACAAAAAAATATCGGACATCTCTTCAATCATTTCTCATTTCTCATTTCTCAGCGATCACACTGCACTTATATTATAACCAGTCCAAACGGAGATGAGCTGCAATGTCGGGGTTGCCTCGTGGTTAAGGTGTTGCTGTGTTTTCCGCCTTTCGCGTTGTCAAGCTACTTGAAGCTCATATTAGAATTTAATAATAATACGGTGTTGCAGTAGGAGACCGCGATCTCATTGATCGTTTATAATTATAACACGGGGCTTCCCTCAGGCTTCCACGTCTCGATCTAGCAGTGCACCTTGAGGCGAACCACAAACCCCCCACGGAAAGACTAAATTGAATACCGTGATTTATCTGTTGCGGGATATTATTCTGATGTCCGATTTTCAGCCATTGCTCGTGAATCTGCCCCCGGCTAGAATTTCCTTATAGGTATCATATGGGATTCCCAAACCCTGCACTAGGACAGGTTTACAGATGCGCACTTGACATTTATGTCCATATAAGGAACATTGTCCCTTCCCCGTTGAGCCCCTTAAGTCTAGATTGTGAAACTGTCTAAATACATGGCGGATATTTCCGTATTTAGTGGTATCTGGAAGAAAAGAATTGTAGTATCGGAACAAGGGTTATGGTTTGGGACGATTATTCTCCCATACCCTTCTACCTATGTGAGATTTCTGATCTGCACCTCCGGCGAATTCCAAATGATCACGATCTGGTCATTTTAGGCACATACTCTTCATTGGATATTGATCATGATGCGAATGGCTAGCTGCACCGTTAGTCTTGTAAGCTCACTAACATGGGATCTTCATCTTACGAGCGAGTCTAGACACATATTCCATTGTCGTATCCCACAACTCGGAATGACCATCTAAGTATTCATTTGGAGTCCGTTTTCCCTGAGCAGATGCAAGCGATCGTCGATGTTTGATAGATTTCGCCCTAATGGATCGAGTGCAAGGGATCCGGATCTGAAATGATAATTGTTAAGGGTAATGGGAGTCTAGACCGCGCCGCACACTGGAGTAAAATTGACAAATAGGGGTCGTGGATTTGCTGGCCACGGTAGGATGCTGTAGCCTTGTACTAAGCAGGTTGACAGGAATAAAGCTGTGATATCTTTAGTATTCACGGTTTTACAATTTCTTACCTGGCTAATCATCGAGTTTCCCAAGTATTCCTTTGAAAGCTTGTAAATTGACACATTATGTGTATTCGTTACAATGCTCAATACAGCGTCTCTTATGAGGGAACGACCTGGAATGCTAGTGTCACCATTATGGCTTAATTGTCTTACGTATACCATTAAACGGTATAAAAGGAATACAAGACTATTGGGGTCAGTCCAACAACCGACAACCGACCTTCACACTCATCTAATTTCCCATTCACAAAAAAATCCTATTCCTACTCGCAAGATTGGAGATAAAGAATTCCCTGCCATCGGATCTGGCGTCATGGGAATTAGCATTGGTTATGGAACGATTAAGATGACCGACGAGGAGCGTTCAATGGTTGTTGACATCCTGACTTTCATGAACCCATTCTTATAAAAATTACCAGGTCCTTGATAAGGCTAATGCAATATGTAAATTTATGTAGTGATTGTGTTGCTGGACAATCGAGAATCCAACGTCTCAACATAACCGATGATTTAAAAACTGAATACTGCTACTACTACGCTTGCGGACCTCTCGCTTTGTCTCACTATCAGAGTATTGACAGAAGTAAATCTGAACGAAATCAATAGTGACCACGGAAGCTTTATGGAGATAAATTCCGCTATAACTATTCGTTGTCTGGACTCGAGTATCTCAAGGATACATCGAGAAAATTGAAAATAATCTGGTGCATGGTGAATAACTTGACCACTAAATTTCTAGACGGAATATCAGCTATGTTTCTGGCTGAGATTAACGCATCGAGCCTTATGCATGCATGAGGTTAACTTGATGATATTCGCAATAACAATGAACGAAGGAATTCCGTATAGGGGTGGGCGAAGCGTTGCCCAGTCGATCTAGGCAATAATGGGCTACTAGTGGTAACCTTGGTCGTTGCCATCGACCAGCCGCGAGTTCAATTCTTGCTTATTGCAAACTTTCTTTTAATAATTTCTCATAGTTATGCGAGGCAGTAAATCTGATCATATCCATCGTTGTACTCAGAGATCAGCAGAATTTGAATGACATTGTCTCAAAATACCCCTACTTGGTTCTCCTCTTCCGGAAAATACCTAGAACCGATTACTTTAAATTATGAATCTAGATTCAAGCGGGACATGAAAAAACCTGGAACAGAATATCTTTCTAGATAAGTTAAACCTTCGTGATCTTGACGAAGAGTTGTCCCGAACACAGTACTATAATATTAAGAGGCAAAATATTAATGACTCTGTGTACCATGCCAAGGAGAAAAAAAAGGATACTCTGCAGGAGTCCTCAGACAAAGCGAATCCAATTTCATTGAAGCATCAAGAGTTGCGAGCGGTCACGCAATATGCATCGGTACATCTATTGATACAGCCGGAAAATACGGAAAGTAGTAAAATCAGCAGAGCTCTAATTTATTATATCCAGGCACAGATGATGAAAGACGGGGTGGGAGTGGAGTGTTTAGTGGGGACTTGAAAGTCCGTCGTCACTTAGGGCTCACTAACGTGTGGTCACACAAGTTGACAGGACCACGGTCTATTCGTCGAGGAACAAGGACGAGACGATGTATTTGGGGTACAGGTAGAATGGTCAGTAATTATTTAATATACGTAACTGCTGTAATAGGAAGTGGTCAACATGCCAATAGTCCAAGGTGAGTAAGGCTGGCTGGCCAGGCTTACAGGATTGCACCTAATTGGAGGGGCCCTTCAAGTGCTGATTGTAACAAAGATGTATTATGCACCTATTTCTCATTAATATCAGATCGCCTATGTCAGATTTTGTTCTTATATGTAGTATGGGGGAGTCGGAATTGATCGCCACTCAGCAAACTTTTTCAAACGAGACGGCTGGCAGTTAACTAACTCGTGATCATTCATATACAATTACCACTCTTTAACATCATAATCTAAGATCTACAGGGACACAATTTCCTTATCCGATCTCGGAGCTTCGGCTAATATCTAATATCACCATGATTGTTGTGTGTCGTAACGAGGACAACCACCAGTTGTCCACGCGACGGCTTTACTTTCCACTTACTTCCGCATATAATCTTCGTCGACTCTTTCCTCCATGTCCTCAAAAAATCCTCAAAGTATCATACCGTTTCAATCCACTTTGAATACTCGCTGTGGAATCCGGGAGCGTTAAACCGACGACTGAGCCCACTCGACGTCCATCAGATATAGTTGCGACTCATCTAACTAGCAACACCTTTTAATCGGATATGTCCGACAACGGTCGGGATAGAGGTGCTTCAGGGGGGATTACGGACAAAGCGGATGGGTCAAAGACAGTAGTGTTAGGCAGATGGGAGAAATATCTGCAGCCATCAATCGGCCATCACGCATCTCAGCATGCATCTGAGGCACTGTTCTGATATCGGAACTGACCTCTTTACAGACAAACTCAGTCAATTTTCATATAAGTACACGTCTTGCTCAGTCTTTCACTTCAGCAATCACCACTGCAGCGCAGTGTTTTCCATTGACTCCTTCATCACATTCTTTACATTTTTACCTGATATTGTTTCCTTGTACACTCTTACCTCAAATTATTCACTTAACACCCTTACTGTTACACCATGCCATCCACCGTTACCCGAGTTGTCATCAAGGTGCTCCGCACCCGTTCAAGCGAGAAGGTAATTATCAGCCAGAGACGCATGTTAGAGTGATATACTAGAGCTTATATTCTTGCCATCGTTAGACACCTGTGGCTGGCGTACATAGGGATACCAACCGTCATACAAAGAAGGATCTCTCAGGCATCGAGATTGTGAGCAGATTTATGATCTATTACTGAGTTGGTGCTAAGCTTTACTTTCTCTTAGGCTGAAATGTTGGATCCCGAAGACATGGCGTGGTAATAAAGGCATCTTCCGTCCCGAAAGATACCTTCTCTGATCATAGTACGCCATCTTGTTTTCAAAGATACGATCTCAAACTGATTTTCTCTATATTAGATTTTGTAATGGAATTTCATTGAATTTCACTATCATTCGGCTTGCGACATCCCAACGGTAATCAATACATGTACAATACACCCCACCCATATATACTTTTCCGTGTCTTTTTTGTATAGGTACCTACTTATGATATATATTTTTTGCTGGCATCCCAAGTCTTGTACAGACCATCATTAATATTTACATCATTCTATTTAATGGTGTTAAATATATTAGCCAAACTAAAGTTACAAATGTGTGGTACATGTACCGATCAATTCTCCCGGTCCTGGAGGACGAACCACCGGGAGAATTTCGTAGGCCTTGGTGGCGCGCGACAGGCGACCCAATTTCTGTTCGTCAAAGGGGTCCGTAATGTGACAGACGAATCGAGTAAGACTAAGTACCTCTCAGGCTGCGATTTTGTCGGGCTGACCTTAGCTTCCTGGGCTTTATTTCCAAAACAATGATACTAGTTAAAAGATCATTTAACAATCTAACACACCCTCTGAAGCTTCCAAAGCCTCAGATCGTTGGGACTCACCACCGTAGCTCCGCCTCCTCGCGGGCCGCACGTATTCCTCTACTACGGTTTGTAACTCCGAAGGCTGAATGCGCTGCTGCGTGTTGGCTGTCTCGATGGCTGAATGCGCTGCTGCGTGTTGCCGTCTCCTATCCTGGCTGAATGCGCCGTTGCGTATTGTCATCTCCTCTCGTGGCGGAATGCGCTGCTGCGCATTGCCATCCACCATGACTCTGGATATGATCAACCGTATACTAGTATAATTGTCTTAATCTCACCGTGTTCTGCGATGGCCTGTACGTTTTAAGTCCCTTGGCGGGCCGGAATGACGTCAGACAGCTATCCGCGAATCGTGAGCGGCCAATCGGATGACACTCTGCAGAGCCTTACCTCCGATACTCCATGTTGTAGCTGCCCGACATCGCTGCTCGACATCATCCTGGCCTTGGTTGGCTGTGTCATGCCTGTATACAGCCGATGGTGAGATGCAGAATTTCTGAGATTTCACGGGAACTGACTAGTCTTGCAGACAACTTCCAGAAATCTGCTAGGGACCACGGTGCAGTTTTTTCGAAATCTCCGAAATCTGCAGAAAACTTGAGTTGCAGATTCCGTCGGCCGTCTCCCCGCAATGACGTCATTGTCAGGGTAGTTCTGATACTAGTTCCATTTTGGACAAGCAATGTTTTTTAGAATAAAATTCAAAATTTATTTATTTCATTGAATATTAAAGTACAAATGAACATAGGAATGTCATATAACCCTTCCTTAGCAATCTACACCTATAAATCTCCTTTGTATTGATCTGTCGGCTGATGCTCTCCTCGGCAATAATCCACCATGCTCTTCAGCAACATCACAATCTCTGAGAAAGGACATATAAGAATGAAAGCAGACACTTAATGGAGAAACACTCACCTTTCCTCGGGGTCTTCAACGCATTCAAAGCTCCCCAGGGTATCCTCAGCCTATGCATTCCATCCCTTCTTCATCTGAAAAAGCCCTATCATCATAAAGAAAATATCCGACATATCATTAATCTCTCACCTGGTACATTATGGATCTGTGTTTTGATTATCTGCTAGGATGAAGGTTAGCCCCGGGCTACCAGTAAAAGAGCCCCAGAAAAGCGAGCCCCAGCGAAGAAACCCAGACATAGCTCCAAGCACACCTCAGGCAAGTAATAATGAGCGAAGCTAAGAATGATTTTGCCAGAGACGAGAATAAGGGCTGCATAAAGGGCTGAACAAGGAATATGAGAACAACAGCCTGGCCACCAGAGACTTCTTGAGGGAGGACCACTGCACATCAACTTGACAGATTCATTGTTGTTCCAAGTTATAAGCCAAGTCCAAGAAGCTTCAGAAACTACCGCTTGCGTGTTGTTTGTTATGATTGCAAGTATACATCAGTGTTGGGCTTGGGTACGGTGAGCACGATGGGGATGGGGATGGTGTTGGTGAAAAGGAAAGGTTGATGTTGCATTAAACATGTCATGTGACATCATCACATTCTCTTCGAAAAACTACAAACCTTATTTATAAAATTCTTTTTAAAGCTATGTACATGGAATGAACGAGGTCGTTGAGAGCGTGGATATAATGAACAATTTAAATGTGTGTTGGGGAGGGCTGAGTGATACAAATAAATAAATAAACATTATTTTCAGTTGGCTTGCATAAGGTTGCGCATGCTTGCGGGTATAGGCACATTGGCCTGAGCTGCAGGTATTGTGAATGGAAGAGCGATAGCTTGAGAATTATGAGCGGGAGTCATGGGAGGAATCTGGATGGCAGGTTGGATGGGGGCTTCGAGTATGACTGGGGGCTGAGTGGTTGCAATGAGAGTTGGAAGAATTGGAATTCGGTCGCTGGGGAACGTTCTATGTTCCCAGGCAATTGTCTCATTGATAAACCTACTACCTGTGAGCTATTAGAATTCTTATAGGATAACAAACTTATGTGAACCATTGGCCATCATTCATGTTGTTGCCGAATCTGCGATGCAAGTCCTTCTTGTAGTTTGTGAAGAGACTCCAGAAGTCTTTGCCTGCACCCGGCTTCACATTCACACTGTCAATGTCGTCCTCGTCGTCCTCAGCTGCCAGGTCATCATCTGAATCACTTTCATCATCATCATTGTCATTGGCAGAGGATGCAGGCTTTTTGTGTTTGCCTAGAACCTTTGGGTTTTCTCTGGCAAAGCGACGCTACAAGGACATTATCAGTTAGTTGTGTTTACAGTAGACTAATATGACATACCAAAATGCTATACTGTACTGCATGTTCCGGAGTGATTATGACCCTTTGACCACGTTCAATCCATTTATCAATGATGTTTCCGATAAACCTTGTGAGGCTAAGCTTCTTCTTGCCATTAACAGATGCCTTAATCTGTAATAGATCACAAGTTAATATTGTAGAAGCAATTCAGAGATCCAAGCAAAACTTACCATTTTTTGGAGTGCATTCCGGGCTGAAGAGCAACTCTGCTTAATTTCTTTCACAAAGATAAGCCTATAAGCAGTACTACTCATGAGGGAAGATATCATGAGTCCTTCGGCATGACCCTCAAGATAAGTCTGCCGTCAAAGAGTCAGGAGAGAAGGGGTCAGCTTCATCGATAGAGTCACACCACAGTCACACACCTCAATCTCCTTAGTGATGTAAAATGTCTGCCTCTTTGGTTCAACGAGAGCATGGTGTATGGGAAGGTGAATGATGGTCTACAATCTCGTCAGCTAAAAATACTGTATCTTAATGAAATACACTCACTTTGTGGTATTTTGACAGAGTGAAATTTGTCTTGAGGGTCTCATCGATGATTTGCATGGTAGCGGTAAACTTCTCATATTGAGGTTGTAGGGCAATGAATTTGTTCTCAAATCGATAAAGCGAGGCCTGTTGGAAAAGCACAATGCGAAGTTGGCTGGGAGGAAGATCTGATCCAAGCTAATTGTTTCAAACAAGAGTAAGTATATGAATGGCAAGGAAGCGAAGATAGAAAGAATGGACTAATAAGATAATAAGATAAGCATGAAGGACGTCTGACACGTCAATTAGCTTCGAAAAGAAAGACCACGCACATAGCACAATGAATGTAGCTCATCACGCTGTTCTGGTGTGAGCTCATAAGTGTTGGCAAGCCTGTCAGCGAAGTCATCGCAAGATGGGAAAGTATTGAGCTGGGCTTGGTGGGTAACAGAAAGATCGCTTGAGAGGGGATTCGTTCTTTGAATGCCATTCAAATGGTCAAAAGAGAGGGAAGAGTCAAAAGAGGGAGAAGACATGGTGAATGTTACGAGTGAAAGAGTTGAGGTGAATGGGGGAGGGATGGAGATAAACCTGGTGACCATCACCATTTTTTATACATTATTTGAGAGGCCAAATGGGGCTGGAGATCGCGCCCAAAAATGGAGACGCATGGTGTCATGTCTTATATCCCGGGACTGATGGACTAGGAGCAGGAGCCGATACCTTGCCCTTCATCTTCCACGAAGAAATCAACTGATCAGCTAGTAATCTTTCCGCTTTTCTTACCTGCATCCTTATCCAATATCTTTGTTACATGGCATTCCTCCCTAGGATAGAAGAACCATTGACTCCTCGGCTTCAAGGGTGCTCAGATAAGGAATGGTTAGTGATCCCTGACAGTTATACACCTCCTCGTAAGGTCTTTATGGTCTTCCTGTTTGTACTATTAGCACTAAAACAACTATCAAAGTCATGGATCCAGAACGCACATGGATTGGAGGTGCTGCCTTTGGGACACCTACTTGTGCTGTAGCACGAACATCTCCAGTCTCACTTCATAATGCAAGCGTGCAGGGCTCACCAAGCATTAATGGGACATCTATTCCTCAAAATATGTATGATGGCATCATTCCACCACAATATCGTAAGATGTTCGAGTCCTGGAAGTAAAACATTTAATTCACAGTTGATCAGGTGATGCTTCTGAGGACTTCTCTGAAACTTACAGAGAAGATGAGCAGCTCAGCAAGGGAGAATTATATACTCGCTGAGTCCATTATCTTACCACAATGCGTCCTTGGAGTGGTCCGATTGACGATGTGAACAAGTGGTCAATCTGCACCAACTGGTTTGAGCCTCACTGGTATACCCTGGATTCTTTTATCAATAAAGAAGAGATTTTGGACAGTGGTTCTGCCAAAGAACTTACCATTACCAAAGGTGTGCCAAGGCCAGCACATGTTGAGCAGCTTGCAGCTCTTGAGCAACATGCTGGACTGGAAGTCAAGACTTACCTGCAAGGTATACACGATGTCACGCAAGAATCTCATCGTCGCATGAACTGCAGTCAATTGGAATTCTGGATTCTCTTTCAATGCATGCAGATGGCTTTGAGCCATCTGCCTCGTGCTCATGCCTTTTCAGACTTAGAGACTGTGGAAGAGTTGTTAGAGGTTGGGGAAGAATATATCAAAGGGATGCGTTACCTTGTGAAATGCGAACATAGGGTCAGGCGTGAAGTTGATCATCGTGGTATTATTATCTAGTTAGAAGTATGTACTACCTGTCTTAAATTCAAGGGAAATACATTGGATGTTTTCGATTTGCCTTTTGCTGTGGGATTTTCTCCTTCAGTGACCCGACGAGCTTTTGTTGCCTCCAATTCCAAGGCACAGCCTTGCTCCCTGACTGTGCGACGATGCAACCGTATGATAGGCACTTGAAATTGCTGGAGTGTAGATGCATCACGCATTTGGCTGGTGTTGAGGATAAAGTCGGAAGGATTCAAATGTTTGACAATAAATTTGCGATCTGAGGACTTTTCACGCTCTTGCATAGCGACAGCCCCAAGTTCGATGGTACATTTGTTATCATGGCAATTATGCTGGATGTTCACTGTACACTGGGCATCCTGTGCAACGAAAATGAGCAATTATATTTCAAGTAGATAAAGTCAAACAACTTGCCTCGAAGGGGATAAAATATGAAAGACCAGTGGCATGGAGACACTGCATCTTGTAGGTGGGATGTGACTGCGAAACATCTCCATACTGAACCACAAGAAATTCAGCCTTCTGTTCTTGTTCTGCATTTGAGTCAGAAGATTGAAGAATCTCGGTGACTTGGGCAATATATATATATATATATTTCTTTCCGTCGGCGTCTTGAGATTGGCATATTACCCATGAACCAGGGTGGCATTTATCTGCATTCTGCAGAAAAGCCACACCCGCATCTCGATAGTTTACAGAACTATCAGGTGAATGCTGTGTCATATTTTTGGCATTTGCTGCAAGTGTTTTAGACCACTGTTTCAGCTTTGATAGTTTCTCGCAATGTCGTCCTGTAGTAATGTGTCAAGTTCAAGTCAGATTAATGAGCTGTAAATTTATATTTGCCTCTATGGGTATCCTCAGTTGTGTCCTCAGCAATTTTGAACATTTCTGGAGCGAAATTTCGGATTTTGCTCATGTATTCAGATGCACTGGCAATTTTGCACCAGCCCTCAGAAGGTGGTTGGCGTTTTGATGAATCATTGTTACATTGATCAAACCATTCTTCTTCCTTGAATTTTGGCAAGAAAAAACCACCACTGAGCATGTGGCGCAACCTATTTCCTCGTGCCATTCCCCTTCCAATATCCCTTGAAGGAGCTTGATGGTTACTATTGATGCTGAATTTCCGGATGACTGCGTTGAATGATTCAAAACCCTCAGTAGCAAAAAGACTGGCAGGACCGAAGCGACGAATGTGCTCAGGCAGGTGTAATATGTTATGGAACTTCGGTTTATTAAACCAGCGAGGAGTCCATGCGGCTGTGCAGTCCAGGAAATGATCAATAGCCTCTGAAATCAGCCACTGCAAACAGATTAGAAAACTAGGAATAACAATAAACACAACATTCTTACCATGTGTTTGTTGATATCACCTATCTCAGGCTGCCACACCAATGGGATTAGATGTCCTAATGCCAACCAAGCATTAAGACATTCAGCCAGAACCAAATCATACAGGCAGAAAGGAGCAACCTGTGCGAGCACTCTAAAATCACGTCCAGTTAGTGATCCTGCATAGGCAACGAGAGTCTTCCCATTGATTGGCCTATTCCTAATCCATCAACATTTACTGAACCAAGGCGGGCAATCACAAGAGCTTCTGATCATCTTTGAGGCGGGAAACAGCATCACACCAGAAATATTTCACAAACCCTAGAAGGATGACGTGCAAAATCTCTACAGGGGTATCAGCATGAGGATCTAAGCCTAAAAGAATATAAGCCATAAATAGATAGTTCTATCGGATGAATATAAATGATGATAACTTACTGCGCAGACACCACACTGGGCTGCTGGTATCAGTTGGAAAAGTCTTCAGGACATTTGAGACGCAAGCCTCTTTTGCTGTTTTGCTTGATACATTCTTGTATGACGTGAAGATCTTCTGAATGAAATAGTTCTGAAATGTATCCTTCAAACCGACATTTGTACCAATTTGATCACTATTCTTTTTACCACCAATGCGTGTAGCTTCATTGAATATGTCTTGTAAATGTTTCTGGCTCTCCCATCGATTCCTCAGCCTTGCTTTCTATTGAAATGTCATGAGTAGTCAGTTCAAAATTCTCACTAATATAATTTGCCAACTTCCATGAACCGCTCAACGCGGTCTACCATTTTCTGGAAGGTTTCCAGGGGCCTACGTCGAGATCTCAGTCTGGTCTCCTGTCCGCTGCCAGATGCTTCTGAGGTCATAGAAATTTCTGAAGCGGCATCACTGTGCACTAGCTGTATTGCTTGACTGGCCTTCAGTTTTGTACCTTTTTGAATATCAGAATCGGCACTGTGGTGGCCCTTGACCCAGCAAATACGGCAAAAGAATTTTGCCATCAATCCACGATGGCAGGCCATTTCACTATGCATCGGATTATCTCCCAAAAGTGCTAACACCCATGGGGTGATGAGGACCAAACACTGATCCAGGCAATCCCATGCCCATATGCCTTTATCTTGAGAATCTCTGTCGCAATAATATCATTAATAGCGATGAAAAATTTTATTGCGATGACTTACTCTATTTGTGTGACTATACCATCCATCATTTCAAGGGGAGGAGCTATATTAGATGTCAATAAAAAATGGACATTATACTCCATCTGGACATGTTTCCTCGGTAATCCAGCAGCTGTGAACAGGAAGCCATTGTGTTTATTCCATTTTTTTGACAAGTTTCCGGACGTATCATCACAGTATAGCCAAATAGGAAATCTCAACACTTTGCAGCCCTTTGCCCGAGCTCGCCATTCATTCCCGACAGCAGGGTTTGTTCGCCACCAAGGATATAGCCCCGCAGAGCCGGGAAGACATACACCTTTAAAATATCATTGAATACATAGCAAATTGAACCGAAAAAATTGAATACAGTTGACTTTTTCATAATGCATAATGGCGGGAAGGGCAATTTTCCATACAATATGAGATTTATACAATACGAAGTAGTGTGACTATGTGACTATGTGTGACCATTATTTTGGCGCTTCAGCCCGGCCTTTTCCGAACCATTGATCCAATGTCAGCTGCTTGCTTGTCTCCCCTCCAAGCCCCCTCAAATGGATCTGGAACTGGCGTAACTGCCTGTTCAACTCAAGAACACTGTCATAAGACCCATACCGAACAGCCAGTGCCTCCAATGTTCCACACATCTTGATTGTGTCTGCAAGACCCAACCTGTCTTCTTCTGAAGGTTCGTCATCCTCAGATTCCGAGTCTACCTCAATAATATCCCCACGTGCAACTGCCATCTCATACTGGACAGTCTGCACAATATCCTCATCACCACCCTCAAAGGTGTACAGGGATCCGCCAACCTGTTGCTCCTCGACAGGGTTGAGCATCTCTTCCAAGGTAAGAGGCACTTGGATGATTCGGTTTCGCTTCTTGAGCTCACTGACAGCATTCACCAGGTTCTTTTCAAGCTGAGAAACCTGCAGGAGGAAAGGGCTGGAGCTGGAGATAGAGAGGGGAGACTGGCTAGGTTGAGGGATTACAGCAGTTACATCGGGAAGGTTGGTTATTGCGCAGCTCAATGACTGCATGGTGAGTTCGCTTAGACTCTCTAGAGCCTGGCTGACATCCTTCCGGTCATCTAGAACAGCTTTGAAAGCAGGGTTCCAGTCATCCCAGTGGAAGCGAGCACCGAGGTGAGCCTTTAATTGATCTTCCACCTGGGGTAGGCTCGTCTCAGATGTCACCCATTCAAGCACAATCTTCCATGCTTGAACATCAGAGAGTGGGTGGGATGTTTGACGGATGTATTGGGGTGCAGCCGGGGCAGTGGTTATGATGGATGGAACCTGGTCTTCAGATTGGATCCCCGTATGTCGCCAACAGTTTCTGATTGTTTCCTGACTGACAGCGCTCCAGGCTTCCTTTGCAAGAAGCATGGCCTCGTTGAGTTGGATCTTGTAGATATCTCGCTCATCCAGCTCCTCCCTATCCAAGGCCCGGAGGCAGAAAGCATGTCGGTAATGAGCCTTGAGGCAACGAATGATGCTGGCGTCGCATGGCTGGATGAAGGAGGTCATGTTGGGCTCAAAGAATATGAGCATTATGTTGCGAGGTTGATAGGATATGTAATGCCCTGAGAAGTTGTCAATAGTGAGCGCAATGTAGCGGCCTATGCGGCCCATCTTCAAATCGAGAGCCTTAATCCATCTATGATCAATTGAGTGAACCAATCATCAAAGCATAAGATGACACACACTTCTCAAAAATCTCCATGGTCATCCATGCTTTCTTGTTGCTGTAGTAATCAAAGCCCAGTGATTGTGGAGTCTTGCCACGGAAACAACGAGGCTTCATTGACCTGCCAATGAACAGCAGGGGAAGTTTCTCGCTGCCATCAGCATTGCATGCGATGCCTAGCGTAATGCGGAATTTCTCAGCCTTCTTCCCACTCATTTGCTTTGTTGCAAGTCCACGATCAGGTGGCGCACTAGGAACAAGCAATGTCAGCTGATGTCCATGACGACAAGAAAGGATATGCACAATGCAAACAAACTGGTCTCATCGAAATTGAACCGATCTTTTGGTTTGAATTTCTTGAGAATTGCTGCCAAACGGATATGTTCATCGGCAACAGCATTGATGTCAACAGAACCAGCTTCGCCATGCCTTCGGAATTCACGGATCTTGTATGCTTTACAGAATGGAGCAACCCAGCCCTCACCGAGCAAGCGTTCTTCTTGGGGAACGTTGAGCTTCTCTTCAAAATGTGAACGCTTCTGGACAAGCATGGGACCAGTAACAGTCTCGCCTTTGTCCTCCATCTGCTTCACCCAATAAAATAATGCTTTCTCCACATCTGGACGTGTGACAATGCGTGGTCTTTTGCTGGATAACGCATTTGGATGAGCATCGGCACATGCCTCAAGTTCAGTGCGCTGAGCCCATTTGCATGAAAGCGTGGGTTGCGTGAACAGAAGCGCACCCTCTGCTTTATTTTTGAAATGCTTGACAACTTCGTCCTGCGACATACGAGGATGCGCATCCATGAACTGGAACACGGTCATCCAGTCATAAAGCATCAAATTGATGCGTCGTTTTTGCCTGCCGGGTTGTACAGATGACTTTGGCTGGTCTTTCTTCTTCTGTTTCCGTTCTCTAGGACCATATGGACCGGGTTTTTCACGTGGTTTACGTGTAGGCTCCGCAGGCATGAGGAAAGGCAGCTCACAAAGGTGTCACAAGTTGGGATTAGAGCGGAAAAAACTATGTCGAAAACTTCTAAAAGTTGGTCACATCACGTGGATTGGTTGGATCTTTCACCGGCACAATATTTGGCTAATGCGTCCAATTGCTGGTGCATTTTTAGAACATTTACGACATCTGAATAGGATAAGGTCCCAGATGTCATACTGCATAATACCCTCAATATTTCCATACATTATACAATATACAAAGCTCCCTTCTAACATACATGGGAAGCTCTCAAATCTCATACAATATGAGATTTATGCATTATGACAGTATGCATTATGAAAAAGTCAACTGTAATAACTTACCAATAATATCACGTGGATCGGGAATATCTCTGTTGTTAAAGGAGCTAACCAGATGAGGGAAGGAAACCTGGAGTTCCAAGACTGCGATTTCCCCATCCATATCCTCTCACACAATCCACCCGCTCCCAACTTTTTCCATAGGCCAAAATCTCACATACATATTGCCTTCACGTATGAAATAATGATGAGGCATGAGAATTCTTTTATGCATTGCCAGGGTAGGTTCGAAAATATAAAAGTCTTGAGAACCGACATGTGTCATTGGTGTTAACAGTGTATCATCAACCTCATTCAGCCAGCGTTGTGCATGTCTTGCCTCAGCCACATGACTTCCACAAATCTCGGGATAGAAGTGCAAGTGTGGCCTGACTTTTGGATTGGCAATCTCCTGAAATCATGAATGAGATTAATACTAACCATAGATACAAGATAAAACCAAGCCACCTGTGCGATAATTCCAGCCAAATCATTGGCATAATATATGTGGCCTAATTTTCCCTGATAACGCCGTGTTTCAATCCCGCAAGAAGCCTGTAAGGCTTTGTCAATCTCTTTGCCCACAGAAATAGAGGGCACGTCTGAGACACCGAGTACGCCAAATACCCATAACACAGTCTTGAATTGTGCATCTGAGAAAGCAATGTGAGGGATGTGGCGTAATACATCAACAATGTATGTCTGTGAAAAATGAGAGAATGCAAATATATACCGAAATTAATTCACCTCTTTATCCGGCCACGGAAACCATTCCTTATCCATGCCAACTTCCAATGTTTGATGTGGTCTGCTTGTCCCTACATCTGTCCGGATATTGCCTTCGTTTAGGCAATACATAAAATAAAATAATTTTTAACTGTCAAGGAATAGACAGAAAAAAGAGCACACACCCTCTGTAACCAGCTGTGTCCCTTCGCCAAATCCAATGATCTCGTCTTCAACAATATCTCTCTCACAATCTTCCGCATCAGAATCCAATTCAAAACCCCCTTTGTCCAAATAGAAACCACGCCATTCCGAGGCCATTTTCTCCTGCGCTAGTTCGTCTGCATCTCTGTGCATATCCACGTCATACTCGAAACCCATACCAGGTGCTCCATAATCGATAGTTGGCATCCAATCATTTGAAGGCAAGTTCCGAGCTGGCAATGCTTTGTATGACATGCTCGGTTGTTGCAAATTCGAAAGAATTCCTGCCAATTTCCCATGTGCTTGCCGATGGACTTTGGTGAGATTACTCTGGCAAACTTTTAGTTCTTGAAGCCACTCGTTCAACCGCATTTTGTGACTTTTACGCTCTTCATGACGGCGGATGGAAACAAATTCATAGGGGTC
>KN837104.1:787023-799532 GCA_000827215.1 Sphaerobolus stellatus SS14 | reverse complement strand
AGAAGGATGGAGGAC
Organism: Sphaerobolus stellatus SS14; assembly: GCA_000827215.1. Classification (NCBI taxonomy): domain Eukaryota; kingdom Fungi; phylum Basidiomycota; class Agaricomycetes; order Geastrales; family Sphaerobolaceae; genus Sphaerobolus; species Sphaerobolus stellatus. Next base: position 799,517 of record KN837104.1, on the reverse strand, counting down.
GACTGCGTGTGAGAATTCAGGCGACGCGACGCGCAAACTGAGGTCACGTGAGCTTCGATCTCAATTACAGAATTCTGCAAGTCACAGCCGGAGCCGACGCAGTTCCGTGGTTCACGAGAACTTCACTTTGGTTTTTCTGCAGAAAAGTTCGGGTATCGGATTTCCCTCAGTAAACTACCAAAAAGCTCTATTCTTGGTACTGCGGACTACTGGAAATACGTTTCAAGTGGAAATCTGGCGGCGAACCATTGGCCGTGTAGTGCATCACAAGTGACAAAAGCTTAGTCATAGAGTGTACGTACAGCCCCTGGTGTTTCCATTTTTGGGACCTAGTCCGGCAAAATCAAATACACCACCGCCACCATCGCCACCACCACCACCACTATGGTTAACCAAACTACACATTCCATATGCTACATTATGCGCAAGGGTTGCCTCTATGATACAGAGGAATACGTGACCGTCTAGGTAGCATGTGGCTACGGTGCGCTGTGAGCATAGGGTAGACGTGTAATGAGCCCTCATCAGGAAAGTTGACACAGTATCCGTTTAGCGCCTGTGCTAGGAGTGATAGGCAGTGCTATGTAATCTCTATACCGACTCCTAGCTTCAATTAAGGTACCGGACCGAAAATAATGACTAACCTAAGCGCCCATCTGAGAGCTCTTGACGGCGATGACAACTGCTTGTCACTCAGGCAATAAACACATTAAATGTTACCATAGAAGTATTTATATGCTAATAAAGTAATTTTCTATGGTTTTAGAACTTCAAATTTTAATCTAGGCATGGAGTAGTTGTAAAAATGAGATAAAAAAATAAAAATTCTCCCACTATTGTCCAAAATGATTTTCTCATTAAAAGGGCTCACATTGAAAATTCGACTCCAAGATTTTCGCCGCTCGGCTAACGATCTCGGCAAGCGCCGGATTAAGCGCTGGTTGAGCGCTCGTACTTTCTCAAGCTCTGTACCTTGCCGAAACTCCCTTTATTCCTGCTCTATCAAAATATTTAAAATATCTGAAAAATCGCAAAATTTATTTCAGCTCATTCTATGCCTAAGAAAAGGAAGGGAGACTTGACTAGGATCCAAAATCTTGGAGGATATGCAGAGAAAGTAAGATTCTTTCCCCACCCTCAACTGACCATCTAATGACCATTTAAAGACAAAACACTGGGACCAAACACAGGAATGATGAAGAGAATGATCTTCATTTGTTGCAATCACCTCAGTAAATATATTTAAGTTGTATATTACTAGCATACAACCTGACTTCAACATGTTCTTGGTACCAAGTGTGAACCAAATCCCTGATTTTCGCCGCTGACATAAGCACTAACCCTAACCCAAATGCTTAATAAGCGGGCGCTTAGGTTAGTCATTATTCTCAGTCCGGTACCTTAACGAATCCGCCATTGCCTATTCCTACCTAGTGCTACCTAGCACTATGCGGAGTTTAGCGCACGTTGCACGTTTTACTGATGCTGCTTACATAATCATCACACTGGGCAGCAACCCGACGTTCCGTATTGGGACCCGTGCCGGCATCTCCTCCTCCAATACAAGCCGGATCTTCTCATGGGGGTAAGTGCTAAGATTCTTCTAGGTCAACGTTCCAGCACCGAGTCCCAACTGCCTGAACAAAACTATAATTATACGTACCTATATAAGTATTCCTTGTGGAATACGCCCTCAATTTACTTATGTAATTCACGTGGTTGATGTAGTATATCGCTAAATTCGCTAATTGTGCTTAGGACAAGTGGGTACCAGGGAGGAGAAGGGAGGGGAGTGTAAATCATAGGTTGATCCCTTTCATATCTATGAGGTTTGTTCGACCTTGCTAATTATAGTTAGACCTAACTTGGATTGGCACTCCGCATAGCCGCGGAAATTTTCCAAGCTTCGACCATGCACTATATAAATACGTATTCTCTTAATGACTTGTGTATTTCTGATTGTATATCTAGATGACCTATGATTTTTCAAATACACTTAAACTTGCCGCGTCACACGTGGCTTCCTGGCAGGGCTTCTCTTTGTTTTTTCCCCTTGATAATCATTCGAAAGGATATCTATGATTAGTGAACTCCAACTAGAAGCCTCTTGTTTCAAGAAACTCCCGCGAAGATGCCTCATAAGGGTGGATGTACCCGCTGTGTTTAAAGCTTTCAATGCCCCTTTGAATCCTTGCCATTCTTTTTGCCAGTTGCAGCAGGTCTACACTCTGGATCTGCAAGATGTCGAACTAGCACCCATCGGAATCATCTGTCATTAGTACCTTTAGTATCTCTACTCACTCACATCCGGGTAAGTGCTATAATACTTTTTAAGGGTTAATGTTAATAACATCTGATGGTTTTGATTTCCAGCACCGAAGCATTCCAACTATATGCTTATCATTATGGCTGTTCGTAATTACCATGGTCGGTGGAATTAACGCGGCCGCTTGATCAGATAATACCGACGTGAAGTTAGTTGTCTTGTGCAATATTAGTGAATGCCTTGTTTCGCACTGCCATTCCTGTTCTCATGGATTACAGCGACAAAAATTTATGTCGGATTTAGTGCCGGTGTTCCTGCCGCTTCTATGTGCAACCTACGAGCATTGGAACGGTTCACCACATCAGGAAACATGGTAAAAATGGGCGCCTAATGGCTCGGTAACGAAATTTGGTTATTCCTATGGAACAACACAGGGATATCTTAACTTTCTTGTGAGAACCTGGTTTATATGATCTATAATCCTCTCATGACGAATAACTGGGGCCGCCTATACAGTCTGCGTTGAAATATTGCCTGTGCAAATTCTGCTATGGAAATGTACATAAACTATAGTCAGCTATCATAGCATCTATAGCTGACTATAGTTTATGTACATTTCCATAGCAGAATTTGCACAGGCAATATCTCAACGCAGACTGTATAGGCGGCCCCAGTTATTCGTCATGAGAGGATTATAGATCATATAAACCAAATTCTCACAAGAAAGTTAAGATATCCCTGTGTTGTTCCATAGGAATAACCAAATTTCGTTACCGAGCCATTAGGCGCCCATTTTTACCATGTTTCCTGATGCACTCGGCGTCGGCCAGACAAGTCGATTAATACCCGTAGGGAACGGATGACAGAAGCCTTTCTTTGCATTATTTTCCCTATCGTCTTCATGACATTGCGTGCGTTATTTCTGTCTGATAGTATTCAGTACAGGCTGTCACCTTCTAGGCACTAATAGGTACATACGAGCAGCTCGATCGTTCGACGTTATAGGGGTCACTTTCACGCAGCTGGGTCGCAGTTGATTTCAGCTTTTGGCGCCTTTCTGAAAAGCACCATTCTTTCTCAAAGCCACCCAATCGCCCAACCAGCCTCTCCAACCCATCCTCTACACCTACACCCTCCATGCGCTTCGACCTCACATAGGCCTATGCCCCAACTGACTCGTATTTTCAATCCATCTCCTAAGCCACTATGCCGTAGCCCTACGCAGCTAGGTTTGTCAGCAGCTGTTTCCCTTGTCGTGTCTCGGCGTCTCACTCATCCATAGCCCTACCAGGCCCATATAATCAGACCTGCATACAACATATACAATAGCCCTACGGATCCTATTACTCCTAGCGTTCATCTAGCTCCCCAACCCTCCATCATGTCACAATCCGAGAATAGGGCTACCCATCCTACCGAAGACCTCATCCAGCACTGCCACATCTCTAGAGATCGCCCTACGGTGAGGAATTCTTGGTTAGCAACTACTCGCCCCTTACACTATAGCCCTATAGGGGACATTATGCTGAACAACAGAGAATTAACATACTATCACGCCATCAGTATGCCGATTCCTTCCCCTTATGGTCCACGTAGAATCTTGGCATCTATTACCCAATTCTATCTCGCTACCAGCTGAGTTTATGGTGAATTGGCACCATCCCCTTGGCAGGCCCGGCGTCGGCTATCTTCCCACTAACTAGATATCAGATCACGCAGGCAGCATCGCCTCCCTCGAGCTCCGCTGTTAAAAGGTCCCAAGAGGACACCGCTGTCGGCGTCTACTCAGGAGGCTGTCACTGCGTCGTCACAGCTGCATGGACATAGGTATCCCACTGTAGACATAGCTTAAATACATTCAAGTATCCTCTTCTATTATGACTTATTTGGAGTGTTGATAATTTGATTATAGATTTACAATGCATATACCAACCGGAAGAGACCCCGCGTAAATCCTGAGACTCTATGAATATATTCCTGTTGGCCAAGGCAGCAGGAGAAGTGGAGGTCAAAAGCGTGTGGGAACCTTGAAAATAAGATTATTTAGGGTGTTTAAAATCCGGTTATATATCTTTGATAAGCGTATAAAAATTGGCGGAGGCGGCGCATAAAATTCTGGCGCTGTAGGAATAAATGCTATTTAACTTTGAGGAGGAGACGGTAAGAAGTGTGCGAACCTTGTAATTAAGGTTATTTAGAGTTAGTAGAATTAGACTATACATAAATAGTAATGTATACCATCCATAAATATCGGTGTGTAAAATCCCTGGGTGCCAGGAATAAATCCTTGTTGTGCTAGGGAGGAGAAGCGGAGGCCAGAAGCGCGTGGGAACCTTGTAAATAAGGGTTTTTAGAGTGACTAGAATTCGATTCTTCCGTCAATAAACACATACCAACTGGTAGGACCGGCGCCTCAAAATCTGGGCTCTGAATAAATGATTGTTATTCTAGGAAGGGGACGAGGGAAGCCATATGTGTATAGGAATCTTGTAAATAGGGCTAGTTAGAGGGTTTAATTTATTTTTAAATACATCTAAGTGATGCGGAGAAGCTGGGGTAGAAGGGTACATAGCCACGAAGGGTAACTTCCAGTTTCTCTGGGTTTCTCCTTCTCCCAACTGTAAAAGCCTGGAAAGTTCACTAGGCTCCAGAAAATGTTGAGCTCGGAATACAGCCACTATCATGTATTTACTGACACAGGTTGATCAAAATTAGAACTATCTATGCTCCCCACCCCACCTATAACCATAATTCCCTGTTTCTGTCCAGGAATTGTTCCAGTCATCAGGACCTCCTGTCCTGTCCACCTTGCCGATGTCATTGCATTTGAAGGGGAGGTGAATCCCGGACTCGTTTGCATATGCTGATAGTGCATGTATGGTGTGTGATAAATGGAATTCGAGCTATACTGTTCTTGTCCTTATTGTGTTTGCCTCTCAGGTTGTCTAGTGGTGGTTTGAGCCATCTGTCATACAAAGTAACTACGTAATGTGAGAATAAATGTGAGAATAACCATATAAAAATTATGCTTGCCTGATGTTCCTGTGAAGGCAAAGGTATAGCCAAAGGATTTGGATCGACTTGGTATAACTGACTTAGTCCGGCATATCGTCTGAGGTATACATTCCCCAAGGGTTCAGAGAAACCGGGGTGCATATTCTTCAACCAACAGAATTAGCCTTGAAGGTTCTAACGCATTAAAAAAAATTACTATACAGTTTCGCGATGAGGAACTGAGGCTGGGGGAATGGACTGGGGCCGGAAGGTTGCTGCTGGTACCGTGACACTTTGTGATGAAGTGAGCTTCCCAGCATTTTAATTAGTAAATAGATCTCAGGCATTATCCAATATAATATTACCTGTACAGGTTGACTAGGGGTCAGATTTGAAGCTGCTGTTCCCTTTCTCGGGTGACTGGACTGGGAGGCAGTCACAGTTGACACAGTGGTTGAAGTGACCTTATGTGTTTTTCTTGGTTTGCGTGGCTTTTTGGCTTGCGATGTACTTCCTGCAGATTGACTCTGATCTATTGGCGATAGATGCGCTATAAGTGAGGGATCAAACAGGAAGCTGTTAAGATCAAAATGCCAAATCTCAATAGTCCCAGAGCTAGATTTCCCAAAGTCTCAGCCTCTTTGCAGACTTCATGATATTGATGTTGCAGGGCTTGGAGCTTTTGAGCAGATATATATATAAAGTCTAGGTCCCTTTTGTGAACATTTCCAGTTGCACAAGTCTGAAGTCTCAAAGTTGCCTCTCTGAGTGTTGCGTCTCCCCGTAAGCTTAGTTAAAGACATTACAAAATGTAGAAAATGAATCAATAATTCCATACCAAAATGTGAAGTTAGATGGGCATTCTAATGATCCTGGGTGAACATTTCAGCCTTATCCAATGAGGACAAGCAAGAGTAGCTGTGATTTATGGTTATCTTGAAACTAAGCTTAGTTAGAATGGTTAAACTTCGACAATTAGAATACAAAATCACATACGAAGTTTCGGGATTGGCGCACCATTTCCCAGACCACAGAATATTTCTTCTTTATCCAGTGAGGACGACTATGGGCAGCCATAAAGTATGGTCATTCTTCTCAATGAACACTTAATTAGGAACGGTAAAGGTCATATGTTTAAGAATGCGAAATTAAATGCTAAAAATCGGAACAGCTTCAGCCTTCTCCAGACCGTGATGAATATTTCGCTAGCTCATTGGTGAGGAGACAAAGGAAAGGACCGAAACATTCAAAGAGCAACAGTAATTAAGTCATTGCAAATGCTATGATAGAGATAGTCACTGAATATCCGGGATAAAAAAAGGCCAGAGTGTTTTACAACGGCAGGATGAATTTGCATGGTCAGAGATGCAGGAGTTGGGGAGTTGAAGCAATGGAATGGCTGACTGGCCGAGTGCCAGCAAGCTATTCAGCTCTATGGGAAGCAGTTCAGTGAAGCATAGAAATCTAAACTTAAAATGACATGATGAATGTATGCGTCATATGCCGGAGATGTCAGAGAAGAACCCTTGTTTAGGAAGAAACACCCACACATGTCCTGTATGACATCTATTGTCTCAGAATTCTTTTTTTCTGAGACAATAGACATCATAGTCATGTCTTGTGGGACTATTGCCTTCTGTTCTGTATTTCTTGCACATCCGTTACCTCGCAGTCACAGCCAGTGTTGACCACACTAGCAGTGAATACTTGAACTTCACCTGTATTATATGACTACAGCTGATGAATTCAACATTACCGAGTGTAAGAAGTGGATAAGAGGATAGAAGATAGGAATAAAGAACATGTGTGGGAGATTTGGAGACGTGCGACCTATAGATAGTCGATAGTATCTGAAAGGCTGTCGTCATTAAGCCTCACTGAGCGGTCACACAAGTTGACAGACCACCGTGTATACGTCTAAGAACGAGGACGGTCTACATGTACTAGGTACGGGTTACAGGCTCGGTGCTTATGTAAGTAGTCCATTGGTAATATAAAGAAAGCCGAGAACAATATAATGGTTAGCGCGGAATACTGGTTGACCAGGATTACAGTATCTCGTTATTGGCATAATAGCTGTAATTGACGGATTATGTATATTAGTCAACTTGTGTATGCCGGCTTTAAGTTCGAACCGCCTGGTGTGTGTTTTTTATTCTTCGTTCAATGCCCTTTAATTCCTAGTTATTTATTTATTTGTTGTTGGCATTTTCCCTACAAGAAGTCAAATAGTTCCATAGCTCTGGCAAAACTACAACTTACACAATGCTATTGTGTAACTAATGAGAGAGAGGCTTAGTAGAAATTAGTTTCTTGACACGCAGTATAGCTAAGATAGGCAACGAGCATAAGAAATTAATCGGCAAGGCAGTAGCTGGGGGACTGGCAAAGGGAAAGATAGCAAAAGTCATTATTGGTAGGAAGCTGCATCGGCAACCAGAGGTGCACACATCGGGCGTGTGGGCCGCCGAAATCCTGTCAAGCAGATGGTACCAATCGACACAAAACTGGGTAGCGAGATAGAATTGGGTAATAGATGCTAAGAGATCCTATGTGGTCTATAAGGGGAAGGGATCGGCATACTGATGGCGTGATAGTATGTTAATTCTCTGTTGTTCAGCATAATGTCCCCTATAGGGCTATAGTGTAAGGGGCGAGTAGTTGCTAACCAAGAATTCCTCACCGTAGGGCGATCTCTAGAGATGTGGCAGTGCTGGATGAGGTCTTCGGTAGGATGGGTAGCCCTATTCTCGGATTGTGACATGATGGAGGGTTGGGGAGCTAGATGAACGCTAGGAGTAATAGGATCCGTAGGGCTATTGTATATGTTGTATGCAGGTCTGATTATATGGGCCTGGTAGGGCTATGGATGAGTGAGACGCCGAGACACGACAAGGGAAACAGCTGCTGACAAACCTAGCTGCGTAGGGCTACGGCATAGTGGCTTAGGAGATGGATTGAAAATACGAGTCAGTTGGGGCATAGGCCTATGAGGCCTAGGTCGATGAGGAATAGGCCTATGTGAGGTCGAAGCGCGTGGAGGGTGTAGGTGTAGAGGATGAATTGGAGAGGCTGGTTGGGCGTTTGGGTGGCTTTGAGAAAGAATGGTGCTTTTCAGAAAGGCGCTAAAAGCTGAAATCAACTGCGACCCAGCTGCGTGAAAGTGACCCCTATAACATCGAACGATCGAGCCGCTTGTATGTACCTATTAGGGTCTAGAAAGTGACAGCCTGTACTGGTCGACCCTACAATCAATGCTTCCCCCTTCGATTCCACTCCCTTCACTTTCGACACTCAGGTTTTTCTCGAAGTTTTGCTAAAGGGCATTTGTTTCCCCGGATCCGCAAATAACAGTGGTGAAGTTGAATCACCTCTTCCCCTTGGTAAAGGATTGAACGTCGGTCAAATGCGTCTTCAATCTGATTTCGCTCTTGCCCGCGATCCACGTACGTGAGTGAAATCCAGAATTATTCCCTATTCTGCATTAATTCTCAATAATAACAGTGCCTGCACTTGGCAAGAGTTCATCAACGAACAAGAGAAGATGTCTGCCGCCTTCCGGGCCGCCATGGCCAAGCTCGCAGTTGTCGGCCAAGACAGCCGCAACTTCATCGATTGCTCTGAAGTCGTCCCCATTCCAAAGCCCGCTGTGAAGAAGCCCGCTACGTGAGTTTAAACCCGACGAAAATGATCGAACTGTGCCTCTGAACGATTATGCAGTTTCCCTGCCACCAAGACCAGGAGGGATATTCAGCAAGCTTGCTCTCTACCATTCCCCAATCTTGCTACCGACCCCGGCGCGGTTGAGACTATTATTCCGTAAGTCATATAATTAGGGAATTTAAATGATGCTCACATCCTAGTGCTGTCACTGCATCTCCACCGACGCTGCATGTCTTGCGGCTGAAGCTGCGGCTGAAGCTCCTAAAGTCATCTAAAGCAATTATATTTAAGGGACTCGGGAATTATCTATGACATCTTAGAGATTTATCAGATAATTTACTTGTAGACGCAATAAAAAGCATATGTAGATTGGACTTCACCAAATATGAGCTATCATTTGAGAGCAGTATGGAGTATGGAAGCGATGGCACCATTATGATCAACTAATCCACCATCTGGAACCTAGTCTTGGATCCAATGCATTACTGAATCGATGACGGGAAGACGGGGGATGTACCTGTAATAAATAGAGACAAAAAAAAGGAAATGTTCACATCAGTAAACTGGGTGCAGTGTTCCCGCGTGTCCGAGCCGATCCAGCGCTGTCCAGGGCGTCTGAGACGCCCCAAATGAATAGACAGTGTTCCCGGATTACTCAGGATCGGCCGGGACATCAAACCGAGTTTACTGATGCAGGCTCATTCGTAAGTCGATCCGTGATGCTAGGCGGGAAGAGAAGGATTAATATTTCAAGCAAAAACCAATCCGACGATAGCAGTATTTGAACCTACGCCTTCAAAGAGGAATTGGTTTCTAATCAATCGCCGTAACCACTTTGCTACACCGCCTCAATATCTCAATATCCACAAAAAGGACGTACGCGTGGAATTTCGCTATAATTCTTGGCTGGAATGCTTTTTCAGAGAATCTACCGAAGCTTCTGAGTTTCTGAGCTTCATATAATACTACTAGACTTACCTATCAATCAATTCCTAGGTGGAAATACGTCGTATCCTCATACCCCAATAACCTCGGATGAACTTCGAAAAGGCGATGAAGACTTGCGGATCTGGTAAGATTTAGCGCTAAGTACTAAACATTTCATGATTCATCTGTATTTAAATTCAATTGCTGTGTGATAAGATGTGAGATTATGCTTATCGAGAGAAGGCAACTCGTGACTCGCCTGCCAATCCAAAGCTCCAGGACCTATTGATGCAAACCATGTAGAAGTCCGGGAGTAAGAGATTTGCGGAGGAGATGAGTCAGGTTGAATGACGTCATCACTGTTACGTGAGCGTGGGTATCCGGCCTCACCCGAACGTCCGCCTCAAGTTCTGCGATGTTGGTCCTCTTAACGGCCTCGACGAAATCCCTTCAAAACTGTGCTCATTTAGATGGCATAACGTTACTACATGTCCCTTGTAAGTCCTTTATCGCATCCCGTATCGTGACAATGGCGTTGAGGTACCATGAATCGAATCCCTGGCGGAAACCGTCCGTGCTTCAACACTTATCGGGTACAAATCCCAGGGGACCCGGAAAGATTAATAGCGACCTTATTCGCTGATGACACCACGGTCTACCTGGGCGAAAACGACGACCGGGACCACTTGCAGCTCCTGCTCCATGAGTGGTGCTCAGCCTCTGGTGCGGCTTTCAATATAAACAAAACGGCGATCATACCAATTGGAAACTTGGCTTACCGTGAAAACGTTCGGGTCACACGACAACTAGACCCGACGCAAAACCATATCCCTCCGGACGTCGAAATTGTCGGTGAGGGCAAACCTGTGCGGGCACTAGGTGCCTGGGTTGGAAACAACATAAATCAGGCAAGCATATGCGTACCAACTCTGGAGAAAATCGAAGCAAACCTGAACAGATGGAACCAAGGTCACCCAACTCTTGAGGGTAGGAGACACATAATCAATGTGGAGGTTGGTGCACGCACCCAATACCTCACTAGGGTCCAAGGTATGCCAAAGACGGTAGAAAAATCCCTAGAAACCCAGATCCGCACTTTCTTCTGGGATGACAAGAAAAAAGCCCCGATAGCTGCAAGATACCTCTCCCAGCCCTTCCAATACGGGGGTATGAAGGTCCTGGACCTCAATGCAAGAAACACTGCAATCGAGCTCATGAAACTCCAAACCTACCTTGCCCTCGGCTCAGGTAGAAGCCGGTGGGCAAGGTTAGCTGATAACATCTACTGCCATAACCTTAGTAAGAAGGATGGAGTAGTTGACAAGGAAATAGCAGTCGACCCATTCACTCAATCCTGGCCACCACTACTGTCTGGGAAATCAACCCTCCCCGTCTCCCTAAAGAAAATGTATAAAACGGCCGCCGCCTCAGGCCTGGTGATTGACACACCAGAAATCTCCATCGAGGTCAAACGAGCAAGGTCCATCTGGTATTACACCGCCATAACTGAAAAGTTTGAATGGAACAGTAAATGGGCAAACTGCATAAAAAGACAACACTGTATCAGATCGGTCGGGGACCTGGTTGATTATATACAGAGAGAAGTTCCCGGAAACCATACTGGGAGATGGCGATGCCAATGCCCACAGTGCAAGGATATGAAGGCGAAAGGCTGCAGGACCCCGGTGGAATGTATTGCGAATGTTCAGGCCCTACTAAACCTCCTCCCCCCGGAGTGGGATCCCCGACATACTGCCAACCCTACATCCCTAAGTGAATGGGCTGAGGACGTCTCTACCGACCCAGGTACGGAGGAAAAAAGGTTTCAACCGAGCGCCCTGCTTAAGGAAACACGTCATGGTTTCCGAGTTTTGACAAATGAAGGAACAGTTTCCACTCACCCGATCATAAGAGATCACGAGCCTAGAAACCCAGCCCACAACGTCGTTTACACAGACGGATCCTGTGTCCACAATGGAAATGACAACACCATAGCGGGAAGTGGAGTCGGGTATAGGGAAAGTGATGCGAGAAATATATCCTGTAGACTGCCTGATGAACACAACACCAATAATGCAGGAGAAATAGTGGCTGTCCTGCTCGTAGCCCAAAGGACCCCCCTAGATACGGAGCTAACGATATACTCGGACTCCCAATACACCTTGAATGCCCTGACCCGCCTCTTGCCAAAATTCAAAGCCAATGGATGGACTGGCATCTCAAATAGTGAACTCCTGAGGGCTACGGCCGGTTGGCTACGATGCCGCTCGGCTCGCACCAGGATGATAAAAGTCAAAGCCCACATCGGTATTGAAGGAAACGAGGGAGCCGACAAAGAGGCTGGAAAAGGCACACGTCTGGCCTACCCCAGTCTCCTCAACCTCGCCGTCCCACCCCACCTTACGACCCCGGGGATCCAGCTCTCCTCTGCTACATCAGGAAAGTTGGCAAATGCTACAGAGGCTATATAGCGTCCATAGACACCGTAGCCTCTGTAATTTATGTACACTATGGTAGTCTCCATAGATTCCCTAGAAGTCTGGTGATTTTGCGCTATGCTAGCGGCTGCGGGTGCTATGAATAACTATATAGAGTCTCTAGCTTCAGTAGCCTCAATAGTGCCATGTTTATTTACTAATTTTCC